>CM031244.1:483631480-483686480 GCA_018340775.1 Taxus wallichiana var. yunnanensis | reverse complement strand
ATGTTAATAGAGGTAAATTTAATTTTATAAGTTGGTTTATTTCTCCTTTAAATGTTTATGTATATGGGCTTGTGCCTGAGTGTGTAGTCACCTTTGTTGGATTTGGCATGTTGGAATTTTTGGTTGGTAGTTGTAGTGTTGTTTGTGCATCGGGTTACTGACTAATTTTGTGTTGTTCTTTACAGGGGTGATTTTGGAGGAGAAGGATGGACCTACACAAAGAATTATATTAGAAAAATGGGTCCAATAAGTAGTAGTAGGTGTAGATACACTAAAGTAGAAGGGAAGGAAATTGGACTTGGGGATGGTAAGACATACCGGGTAGAAGGTGGGGGTGGTGGGAAATGTGGTGGGAGGATTTTAGGATTATAACAAGGTTGTGGTGTTGCTTGTTAGGTGGAGTCTGGTACTTGGCCTTTTTCAGGTTGGGAACATATTTGTTAGATGTTATGTGTAAATACCATGCAAATGAGAAGGGAGGATAAATAATCAAGTTGGAAAGGGCATGTACTCGATAAATATTAGTAAATGTGATCCCTTGTCGCCAATTCCGCCAATGTCTACTATGGCTTTCTTGAGAGTCATTCCTTGGGCCTTGTGAATGGTCAGTGCCCATGCCATCTTAAGTGGGATTTTTGGTAGTTGTTTCTTGTGATAGGAGGGATGGGTACGTGGGTTGAGTTGTTGATATCCCAAGGAGGACCTAAGCATTCAATGAATTTGACAATGACATACAGTGGGATGATGGGGGTTTTTTAGGTGCTTTGTAGACTATGCATACTACTTTACCAATTGTGTTATTGATTAGTCAAGATTATATCCATAGATTTGTTTTTAATATGAATTTTTCTCCTTCACTGAGTAGGAATTCGGGATCTAATTTTGTAAGAGCAGTGGGTAATGTTTGGGTGGCAAAGCATGGTGATGCCTATGGCTAAGAGAAATAAGAAATTTTAAGGATTTGAGTATGCATTTATTCTACGGGATCGATGCTAGTTTGTTGGTAGCATATATGTGTGTGTGAATTTTAAATGTTTGTTACTCCTCTTTTGTAATTCTTGGTGGATTCCTGGTCATAAGAAGCTTCCAATCGACCTCTCATTACATCTATGTTGCGAGAGATTTGAAAGTAGGTCTCTGAATCGGGCCTATGTAGGTGTACTTCCAACTTTCTGAAAATTAGTTTCTAGCACTATCAAAGTGGTAAATCCGTTCCATATGGAATGGAAAACCGAGCTTCCCGCATACATTGGCACATCATTAATTGGTGGTAGTTGTGCGAGGTCACCGACAAGGATGACCGAACACCCGCCAAATTCTTTATCTACAGCCTTTGGGAAGGCTTGGCGTAGCCGCGTGTTGATATCATTCAACATGCGCAGGCCAATAAAGCTCATTTCATCAATTAATATGTAATTCACATATTTCATCTTCTCTTGGAAGTGGAGAAGTGTTTGGCCTTGAAGTGGTTTTACATCATGGATTGGAATTGAGAGGCTTGCATGGATAGTGGTGCCTTTAATATAGAAATTTGTGACACCTATTAGGGCCATGAGTAATAAGCGGGAGTGGTCTTCAAGGGAAAGTGATTTTAGGGAAGATAATATTTGGTTGATTAGATATGATTTACCGGTGTCATTTGTGTCATAAATAACCATTTTAAGCTGGGGTGTAATGAGGTTTGTAGTGGCATGGCTCCTAATGATTTGTAGAGTGGCTTGTTGTTGAGTAGATAGCAAGTGTGGGTCGGTATTGGGTAGGGATGTATGCATCAGTGGGGGTATTTGAAGTTGGTTTGTTTCGATAAATTTGGGGCCTGTTTCCTGCAAGGCATGGTCCAGTTGGTAGTCTCCCCAACCGTGCATGGTGTCAAATTCTCGTAGGCCAAGCATAGCTAGGTCATCTATCTGTATTACACCGGCTAGGTGGATGCGGGAAAACAATTCCCATTCTTCCATTTTTTTGTCTCGGATTTATCCATATTAGTGTCGGAGTTGTTGTCTATAAGAACATCGGTTTCAATCGATTCTCTTTGAATGTATCAGGCTTGATAAATATGTTGAAAGAGTTCCCATTTTTCAGATTTCAAAAGTTATAGCACTTATCTCAACTTGAATACTTTGAAATGGCTTGTATAGAATCAATTCATTGAAGCGAGAATGTTTCGTATGTTGATGAGTCATGGAGAAGAATAACTAAGTACCAACGGTAGACACGTACTATAGCTACCGTGGGCCACGGTCACCATTGATTGACATTCCTATGTGCATTATAAGACCACGACCTACACACTTCTATGAGTGATAAGCCTTCTAGGTATGTTGGTCGGTGTATGTAGGACTCTGAATAATTGTTAGGGTTATGGTGTGCTCTGTGGTAAGAGTTATGATGTGCCCGAATAATTTTTGGCCTACTACTAGTGATAGGAAGAGGGGGTTACGAAAGAAATGGGTAATTTACGTAACATGTGGCATGTTTCTTAGGCCCCGATATCGCGATATACTAACAATTTTGTTAAAAATTGTTGTAGGAAAGTGTGGCCGAGTTGTGTAGTGAGGCGTCATCTAAAACACGGTCGATCGGTGTGTGGTGATAGCTTTCATATACTTTCTCCACTTTATTTGTATATTTAGTTATATAATGTAGCTTCGCATACCGTAAAGTTATCGGCTAACATTCAAGCTTCACTCGCCAGATGCATTGCATATCGACATTATGAATGTTGACTCTATCATCATTGTGCGTTGGTGTGTATGTAGGTTGTCCTTTTTCAGTTGTAAGTAAGATGGAAACGGCTTGCAGGGGCCATGGTGCTTTATACCAACACTATAGATGGGGGCCTATTTTCTACAAGCATGTAGTTTATGAGCATTTACTATGCCTTTGAACTTAATTGAGAAGGTCATTGTAATCTTCTTTAGGACAAGTTGATTGAATAGCTACGATGTATAATAAACATGGGTCATCGAAAGGGTCGTAGTGCATTCTAGGTATGCCTTGTGACCCTATCTTTGGGTTCCATGTTGTGACGTAGGTGTCAAATAATGCTTTTTTGGCCTCTACCTAAATGGGGTTAGACCGGTCTAATGCAGCCTTGTCTAGTGCATTTTCTAGCCATAGGAAACCATGTATATGTGGTGAGCCTCTATGTTTCCATTCATATCTTCATGGAAAATGGGTGGTGAGGTTAAATGTGTCACTTGGGCATGGAAATGCAATGAATAAAAATAGAGTGAAAGGGCGTTACATGTACCAATAATCTTGGGTGCGGAGATTTTTTCCAGATTTCCTTTCCAAAGTACGTGAACTTTCATTCCATATATGCAACAACTAGATGTGGATATGTAATAATGTTGTTAACTCTCCAGAATGAGTTGTTACTATTGTTATAGGAGGTGTACAGGTATAACCCTATGGAGGTCTAGCCATTTGGTGTCTGCGGCACTTAGAGTGAAGAAAAGATTTGGTGTTACTAATTATAGGATCTTGTCTATGAAATCAGCTCTACATTTAGACCAAGTACACTCTTGTGTTGCATAAGTTGGCGCTAAACCACATGAGTTGTGTAGTTATTTTCTCACTGGATGGTCCTTTAAGTACGATTGGGGTTCACATATTTTTTTGGTAGGTCATCATCGATGTCTTTCTTGGAAAATACATTAAGTACGATTGGGGTTCACATATTTTTTTGGTAGGTCATCATCGATGTCTTTCTTGGAAAATACAATTGAGGTTTCCTGGGTATGGTGTCACATCATGAAGTTCAATTAAAAATATCATAATGGTGGGTGACTGCCAAACCTATTATCATGGTACCGCATTAAGTGTAGCACATACTCATTCATAGTTACAACAGTTGGCGAGGTTGCTTGAACATTACTATGCCTTTTGGAAATAGAGTAGAAAATTCCATAGAGAGAAAGCCTTCTTCAGTATACTCATTGATTGGTATTGGGCTAATAGTATGCCAATCAATAGAGAGAGTTGAGCTAGTTGTTTCTTACTGAAAATATTGTTTTATTTCCTCAACCTCTATGCATACATTAGGGAGAGCAAGTATGAATGATAAGTCGAGGCAGTCTCTCTTTTTGGGTCTTCAGATGCATTGGATATAGCTTCAACCACACTAATAACTGCAAAACATGGTAACAATGGGAGCTAACGTAACCTACTAGCAATATATGTGTCTAGCTCGGGTAATAGGGAGAGCGTGACCTCATCAACTATGACATCTTGGTAGTAAGGGTCATGGGATATTTTGTAGTGCAATGCAACACTGACCCAAGCCCTATTTACGAAGCACTCATACATTTTTTTACAGCCCCTTTCCTTTTTAGTACTAGAATGTCTAGGTCTTCAATGTGACAGGGTAGAATTTTTAATATAGATGAGATATCCTACGGAAAGTTGATGGTGTGCCCACTATATTTATATTGGCCACCACGGGCATGTGTTACTTGTATTATTGGGTCGATTCTTGCAATCAACATCTCTTCTACTTATGTGAGCCTAGCCAAGACTTGAGGTTGGGGCCCTGGACCCATATTGTTCCACGTGGAAAACCGGTTGCAGAATTCTCATTATTTCACCTAAGACATGGTGTTTCGATCATGAGTCTTAACTTTCATGCTTGGGTAGGATTGATTGCATATAAAACAAATGGACATATCCCTTAAAGAATCTATTTTAGCACGAAGTGTGTATGGGCATTAGCAAGTACCTTTTGCGGCGGGTTCTCAAAGGGGTTTCTTGCTTGCTTGCTCTGTACATGTTTCCGCAATACATTGTTGGCTCTTTTTGGGCCTCGATATGAGCTTCAAAGCAACGCCTATTAATTTTGTCTTTATTCTCCATATAATGTTGCCTCTGTATAGCATTGTTACTGATCCTTACTCTCATTATATGTAAGCTTTGCTTTACCACGGTTGTGGTTGTCTACCATTAACTTGAACAATGTATTACCAAACCTGCACATAAGATGTAGAAATTAGAAAAACTATTTCGATAAGATTGTATAATATGTGTGAATTTCTTTAATAAACATAACAATTTGTAAGGCAATTGTTTAGTTGTTTTCAAAAGTGTACAGTGTTTAATTACAAATCAATGCATATTCTACTAAAGCAAAATGAAGATATGCGGGGTGTTTTTCTAAGGGGATATTAAAATGGAACTAGTATGTTGTTAAAATAGTTTACATGTAAGCTGCTTATATAGTGTCCCACCTCTATTTTTTTGGATAATGTTTATTTTGATGCACCTCTTATTAGTGTATTGTACTTGGATTAGAACAAAAAAGCAAGTAAATGAATTAAAATGACACCCATTACTTAGGCTCATAGATTCACCTGATTAGAATGGCCTAAGTTCCTACCTTCATTTTACTATATAATAAGTTCTTCCCACATCCACTCTACATTTCCTTTATTTTGCATAGTATATCAAGAAATTTTTGTTTATGTTTGGGCGATTAAACGAATTGTTTTTTACTATAATAAAATATATTTTTATAAAGTTTTAGTTGAATATGGTGCTCATTGAGGATTTTTGGTTGCTTGTTACTATAATAAAATATATTTTTATAAAGTTTTAGTTGAATTTCCACTTTACTCAAGTAATATTGAAGAAAGGTTTTTTTATAAAAGGCAACATATGTAAGTTGTACTTATTTAAATTTGCAAATTCTAAAACAACGTGGTGAAGAGTGGTGGGTAGATATAGGATAAGGGATGCAAGTAACAGGTGGTGAGGAAATATAGGTGGAGATTAATAGAGGTTATCAAGAAATAAAGGTTCCTAAAAAGTAATTTTATGTTATATTTATACATGGGATAAAAGTACTAAAACTAGTCATCATGAATGTATCTCCCATTGAATTTGAGCTTTATTCTATGGAGTTTTGTTCAAAGAAATGTAACATTACCATAGTAACAAGAAACTACTTTACGAATGCACCCTTTTTGTATGTGGCACATTCCAATGGTAGCCGCTACAGATTACATGGCTTGGAATGTTGATGGAGGAGGGAGGAAGGAGCAGCAAATAGTGATTTACAACAAAAAAAATGGAGCATAAAATAGAAAAATAATTATAAACAAAACATAACAGCTATAAAATGAAGTTTCTCCTCTATGAATGTCTTCTATTTAAAACCCTTCATATGAGAGTTTGGATCCTACACTAGCAAAAGAAAAACATAGGAGAAGGAAAATACAATAGTAGTTGTGTACATTTTGTAGTGATTATTGTTGTTTTATCTTGTTTTTGATTTGAGGTGATTTATATATTGTCATGTAGTCAATGGTACCCTTTTTTTAGTGGTTTCATTTCAAGTTTAGTATCTCCGTCATATCTTGCCTCAATATTCTCTCGTATTCTTGTGTCTTCGTATATCATGCATTGGATGTCATCTTCAAGTGATATTACATCTACGAGGCAAGTTTTTTTGTTTACAAAGTGTACTTATTGGTGCTACCCATGTCTCCATTGATCAGGCGTATAAAATTTGGGAAGAACACAGCTCTAAACGTATTGGTATAAAAAGTTTTTATCACAATTTTCTCAGAATTCTGCCTGCGTAAACACAAACCGATGTGGATTTAGATAGGTAGGTTTTGCACAAATAGAACAATAGGTTTGTAGTACAGAAAGAAATGCCTATATTGAGTTATGATATTTCCCTTACTAAATCTAAAAACACAAATGGAATACATGGGTGGACACCCAAACTTGGTTGCAAAGTTAGTAAAACAAAATGTAATAAGTTACACATACAAAATTTTAACATTTCAAATTAGCAATCTTGTCTACTAGTTGTAATTAATATCAAGTCGAAATAAACCGATGCCGAATTAAATAGGTAGAAGTTTACTATCTAATACCAAATGGAAAGTACATTCTATATATTGATTTATGAAAACTCTATTTACAAATCTACAAATCATAATCAATATTAAGTGGGTAATTAGATTTGTTCGCTAATAAGGTGAGTTATACTTGTAGACCGGATCATAAATATTTCCCAAAATGTTGTTATTAAAACCCGCAAGTAGTAGGTAAGAAGCACGTTCCATTTTAGGGAGTGGAGAACATTTATTTGGGTACTATGTATGGCAATATCAAACTATGGTGAATGCCCAATTTTATGATGACATGGTGCGGATGTCTATTTTGTTTGTTTTATCCAAAACTAAATCTTTACCATGTGTATTCGATAGTAATTTGCCCTTTTTTATAGAATACAAATGTGGTTCATGTGCTTTAACTTGATTTTAATTTAGCGATAGTGTAGTCTGATTGTATTTGGCAAGAATGAATACGCTTTTTCCTTATGACAAGAAAAGCTAGCTATAAGGTGGATGTAGATTATTATGTAGATTACAGAGAAGTACATTAAATAACAAGGTAAATGCAATAGTGAAAAAGGATGTTGTAGGTGTGTACCCTTCTTACACTAATTTTACGTGCATTTTTTTAATGATTTACATGGGGAATAGGCGGCTAGTCAAGGGGTTTCACCATTTAGCAAAGTATCGAAAACAACATCATGTGTGGGCAAGCCGAGTTTTTGAGAAGTATGTATTATAATACACTTGATCTTTTCATTTCCATCATATAATTCCTTTTTAGCCAATACAATGACCTATTCAAGCACTATAGGAAGCTTCCCAGATGTTTGGTCTATGTGGTACAAGGCATTGCAGATATACCCATTACACTCGTAGCAGTATCCTCGAAAGTATTTTCCCATAGTGTACCCATGGTATCTTCCAGTAATATGTTGAGCACATATCATGTACTCACATTTTGGGAAGTCTATGTTACACTTAGGGAAATGCCATGTGTTTCCATCTGTTGGCACCACTTTTTCCAACACTATTTACCGTTGACCACTTTAGTACACAATGCATAATAGAAATTACTCATATTGACATGAATAATAGTAGCATGTAGTAAAATCTTAGTTTTTATCTGTAATTCTGCTAGCTCGAGAACATTAGTAATATCCACAAGTTCTGTTTGGCATTGCTCAAGGCCACCGAAATATGCTTGTTGGAGCTTGAGGCAAACCAGAGGTGCAACTCCTCAGCTTCTGAAAATATCGGATTGATGAAACATTGGGAGTTCAACCCGGTTGAAAGTGACCTACCATTAAACGAGGTTACCTTAACTCATTTTAGAGCTAAAATTAGCCCTTCAGTTGTGCCTTTGTGGTGGATTTCATTCAATAAGTCACCTTCAGTTTCAGAAAACATTCCCCATAAAGTAACATCGATAGAATGCTCAGAAGTGTCATATATGGATACAGTGTGTTTCTTTGTTTTTGTTACATCCCCTTGGTGGATGGATGAAGTTTTAGAGACAGCACCCACTAGTCCAATCATGTCTATCTATGTGTTAATAGTTATTTCTTTAATAGTTGTTATTCTGGTAAATTGAAAGTTGTAAAGTAGTATGTTGCTTTCCTCATCAGAACACAGTTGAAGCATGGAGTTTTTGTTTAGTATTATTTCCCATAAGCTATCACATTGGCTTAGTTGTTGGTTAGCACATTTTAAGCTACCATTAGATATATTATAAACCTGCCAGGTTGAACCGCCTCAAAGAAAGTAGTTGCAATATTTCCAAAGGTTGTTAAAGCAACATTATCCTCAAAGATTCGTAACACTAAAATTAAACACTTGGTATGGGCCCCTATTTTTTATGAAGTGGTGTACATTCCCTTTCCTTTTCACATGACCTCTAATAGTCCACTTTGGTTGGTATGGACTTAATTTTTTGATAGGCGTGATCACGAACCTAGCGGGAGAGAAAAATAGCTTTTCCTTAAGCACTGCGTCCAATGCTTTCAAGGTCGAGCTATGGGCTATGTGTTGATCTAGTACCAGTCATTTCAAGTTCTAGGCTGTTAGAATGGGTCATAGTTAAACTGTATAATGTACATGAAATTGTTACTACCATAAAATAGGGCCGAAAACATATAGAAACAGAGCATAAACAAAATAAGTGATGTATAGTGGGGAAACACACCTAAGAAGAGATACAATTATTTTTAAGAAGCTAATGTATTACAACATGATAGAATGGTATACATAGGTACATGTAAATGTTAAGGTCAAAGTAGGTGTGGGCTGCTTTGGTAACCAACATAAATTTGTTACTAAATAAGTAGTGTTTGTGACAAGCTTTAAGCATTGGATGCGGTTGGGGCCCGAAAAGACCACTCTAAAAAAGTTACATCCATGATCGTTCGACATGGGGAAAACATGTTCCCAAAGCCTCATCAGCTACTACATTGTAGTTGGTCAAGTAAATAAATGGTAGGATATTGTTTTAGCTCACCTTCATTATGAGGTATCTTTGATGGTGCTCGTATGCATCCAAAAAATGCCAAAAACATTGGCATAACACCATTACTATAAAAATACTAAATGGTACAATGACCTACGTAGGAAAAGTGGAGGCACTGTAAGCGAATCAAATATCTAATTTGGTTTTGAAATAAGTAAGAGGTAAACCTAAAACACACTGGAAATTATGTGAGTGGTTTAAAGAGCATAGCTTACAACATTGAGATAATACATTTCCATAAATGATCTTAATCGGGTGTTTTACTAATCGACCTAATAATGTTATATAATCGATTATGATATCGCATGATGTTACACTCAAATTTGTACCTATCTCTGTTTGTTAGGCTTGTTTTTATCTCGCAAAACTTTGTGAGGAGAACTATCCTACATATGAAGTGTCATTTATGGATGAATATAGCTAGGTGATACAAAAGTGCTCCTCATGGAAAACAATGCAAATGTATTGTTTAATGGTTATATGTTCCTTTGTGTTCCACAATATAAATAATTTTTTTCCCATCAAAACCAAAAAAAAAATGAATCGTAGTAATATAAGAGTTCAACCCACTTATATGGTCATGACTCTAACCCCTTTTATTAAAGCAATTGTTTGCAAACTAGTTGTGCATGTTGTCATATGCAATTAGATAGATTTATATTATTTATGAAAAACTACGTAAGGTATGTTGATATGAAAATCTACTATACCTAAATGTGGAAAAAGCTTTCACATACCAAATGAGATCGATTAATTCACCTATCTAATTTAGAGGGATACGAGAAGTAATTATAAATATATAAGGCCTTTTTTGAATTGTAACTATACTTTTTTACGTGGAGATAATGACATATAATGCATGGACAATATAACAAAAAAATGAATTAAAAAGTTGTCCTAAACGGATGAGGTTCCATTTTTAGGTAATAATTAATAAAACCGGGATTGTTCTTTACTAGGATCAATTTAAAAACGCCAATTTTGAATGTGACAAACACTAAACTAGCAATTGCATGTGTTTCATGAGATGTGAACGCCGAACGGTTTATGTTATTTGTTTTAGAGGTATAATTATTACTTTGGTAGTTGATGTTGATTAGGGGTGTGATTGATTTTGTAAGTGTAGAAATATAGATGGGCCACTTAATTTGAAGGTTGTTTCTACATTTCAAACTTGTTAAAAATTCGTACATGAATACATTTGATACCATTTTCAATAGTTAATTTATTTTATAGTTGATGTTGTATGTATTTAATTCGTGTTTATTAGTTGTGCATCTGTTGTTTGGTTGGTGTTTTGTTGGAAAAACATTTATTCTACAGTTTATAATGTGTGTGATTGATAGTTGTAGTGTAGGAATTTAGTTGAAACATTACATTGAAATGTTGTATGTGTACATTTAATTCTATACAGATTCATACAATTAAAGTTGCATATCATATTTCAAAACATCAAATAAATGTAGATCCACATGCACATAATGAGACATGTATACATTTGTAGTGTTTATGTCATGAATGGTAGCCTTTAGTGGGCAATTTTAGTTTCAATAAAAATGATTACATTTGATACCCCTTGAACAACAATGCCACTTTGGATAGAAGAAGTGTTGAGTATAGTAGTGGTGGAGGTGCTATCAAAGCAGAGGGTAGCTTTTACGATAGGCTGAGTGATAGTAGTCTTGACTCCTCCTTTCTTCTTGCTCCAAGTGTTGTTACGTACACCATTTTTTAGTATCTCTCGAATGAAAAAGTAGGTGAAATACGCAAATTTGCAAGTGAGGGAACTCTGGAGAAAGCTATGAATGTCAGACCCTACCTTTCAGTGGTTCCAATGTCGACGGTTGCTCTATGCAAAGTAAGTCCCTGCCACTTGTGGATAGTTAATCCCCAGGCCATTTTAATTGGCAATTGTCTTCGATTCCCTCTTGAAATAGGGGGTATGGGAATATGTAACAGGTTGGAGGGATCCCAACATGGGCCATTATATCTATCAAATTTGACAACAACAAATAAAGGTAATGTTGGTGGTTACATTGATGTGTCGTAGAAAATGTCGGTGATTGTACTGTGGCACCATTCACGAGACCTGCATCAACCCATAGATTTGTAACCAATGTTACGAAATTGGGCAAGGAAGCTTTAGAAGAGTGTATCAAGGTAATTTGAAAGATAAAGATGTGGCTATAAAGAAACTAAAAGGTAGAGGCAAAGACATCAAGAAATTAGTTGAGAATGAAGTCAACACGATGTTGGGCACCAATGTTGAGAATGGACCTTAGGGAGGACAAGTGCAATATCTGAAATGTGGGGTCCTCCCACTGAATCGATTACGTGTTGTAGCAAGTTCTTGTAGCTTGGTGAGCTTGAATATAATTTCTGTCGAAACAGAGCCCAAAAATTAGTTGAATTCCAACCCAATGGTTTGCAACTTTGTACAGTTCAAGAGAATGGAAAAAACATCTCCCTTCAGATTGTTATTGCCAAACATCAGTTGTTGTAGGCAGCCCAACATTCCCAATTCCTAGGGTACCATTCTGCTTAATTGGTTGTCTTCTATTTGAAGAAAATTAAGCTACCGAAATATTTCCTATGGATTTTGGGATGTTTTCGTTTAGTTGATTGATGGACAGGTCCACCAGTCGCAATTTGGCTAGCTTATGGCCTACATCCTCTAGAATTGTCCCCACAAACTTGTTGTGATATAGGTTCAACTTTTTCAATTTTGTACAGTTCATGAGAGAATATAGAATGGACCCTCCTAGGTTGTTATTATCCAACGACAGTTCTCATAGTTGGGAAAGTGAACCCAATTCTTGTGGAATATAGCCATACAAGGAATTAGAAGATATATTTAACTCCTCCATGAAAGAACAGTTTCCTAGTGCCTTGGGAATGGCACCTGTAAGGATATTGTTCTTCAACTTGAGCTCTCTCAGTTTCCATAATTGACCAATCTCTTCGGGATACTACCATTGAGTTTGTTGGAATTTAGAAGCAAATGTTCTAATCTAGTCAATGTTGTTAATATCTCAAATGGAATTGGTCCCTCAAGCATATTATTAGACAATGACAAGTGATGCAATTTTGTGCAGTTATTCAAAGAATTGGGAATTTGTCCAGAAAGCAAGTTATTTTTTAGATTGAGCACTATTAAACGCCTGAGAGCACCTAGTAAATAGAAATAATAAGATAAGCTAATTATTCCCTATAAAATAGAAATAATTGAGATAAACTAATTCACGTCCATATTTGTTGTATAACCAATTTCATCAACTGTATCAGGCCCGCAAATCAACCATTTGTTTGTTTATGAGTTGATTATCGTAATTTTCATTTACTTATTTAATTTTAAACTAGGGATATTTGGGACGAAACACAACTTTTCTTATAGGCAATCATTCAGATCACAAGAGAGAGTATCGTTGATCAGATATGTGGCTG
Source organism: Taxus wallichiana var. yunnanensis (assembly GCA_018340775.1). Classification (NCBI taxonomy): domain Eukaryota; kingdom Viridiplantae; phylum Streptophyta; class Pinopsida; order Cupressales; family Taxaceae; genus Taxus; species Taxus wallichiana. Next base: position 483,673,685 of record CM031244.1, on the reverse strand, counting down.
ACTATCTCATGCAAAATTCAAAAGCAGCTTTACATATGAAACACCAAGTTGCCAACTAGTGCTTGGCGAAACATGCTCTCGCAATGTTGATAATACAACTCAGATTCATGTCTGTCAATTACATGATCTCGCAATGTTGATAATACAACTCAGATTCATGTTTGTCAATTACATGATCTCGCAATGTTGATAATACAACTCATATTCATGTATGTCAATTAAATGAATACACTACAGATACAGTATGGCGCCAAACCAGTGCATACAAAAAATAAATTATTTTAAACAACAAAGATTAAACCCTAACAGTATCATCCACAAATTCTTAAAGGAACTGTGTAAAGGCATGGAGCATAACTTACCAATCCATAAGTTAAGGTGTCTGGAGCATAAATTACTGTTGTTTTCTTTTATTTCTCATGTCTGTATATTCTCTCGTGTCACTCTAAATTCTTGAATCTCCTTTTGATCTCCTTTTTCGTTGTGCGTATACTTTCTTTTCTAGCGTTAGCAATCTATTATTGATCTCCATTTTTCTATTTTCAGCTCATCCTTAAAAACAAAAGCTAAAATTGTTAATTAAAAACAAAAGCTAAAATTGTTAATTATTAGAAACAAAATTATAAAAATAAAAGTTAAAATTGTTGTTAATTAAAAAAAAAAACTAAAATTGTTAATTATTAGAAACAAAATTATTAAAAATAGTAGAGATTTCTATTTTCAGCTTCAACCTAATTAAAAACAAAAGCTAAAATTGTTAATTATTAGAAACAAAATTATTAAAAATAAAAGCTAAAATTGTTAATTATTAGAAATAAAATTATTAAAAATAGTAGAGATTTCTATTTTCAGCTCAGCATAATTAAAAACAAAAGCTAAAATTGTTAATTAAAAATAAAAGCTAAAATTGTTAATTATTAGAAACAAAATTATTAAAAATAAAAGCTAAAATTGTTGTTAATTAAAAACAAAAGCTAAAATTGTTAATTATTAGAAACAAAATTATTAAAAATAATAGAGAAAAGCTAAAATAAGGAGGAAAAACACAAACATCAAAATGACCGTCAAACCATCAAATTTAACACAATCTTTAAAACATCTGCAGTACCTTTCCCATAGAAAGGATGCCTTCAGCATAATTACAATGTGCACAACTTTAAAAACAATAAAGCTTAATTTGTACACCCCTTAACCTGCTAACCCCTTGTTTCCATTATACGACTCATATGGTCTTGCTAACCCCCTATTGGCATAATAAAGGTATAGTGTCGAGTAGCTATAAAAATTAGTCTTAATATTGTTCACGTACATCTCTACTTTTTTTTAGCAAAACATTATATCATTCTTGGGAAAAGAGGAAAATGCCATACATAGAACATATAGAATGCTTTTATATTTCACAAATTTGGAAAACAAATACCCGTAATACATACAATCTAAATAGAAACCCCAAAATCCACAATACCTGCAAACATATATACAAGGAAAACAGGAAAAACCCAACACCCCACAACCTATACAAACTTGTAACAACCTAACCTATCAAGGTATTTACCATATGTTTATGACTAGCTAATACATTTTATATTGAGATTCATTGAACAAAAGAACTGCCAACTTTTCAAAACCAGCCAAGGTTTTTGATGGTGTACACTGTTATTATTGACTCACAGGCTCAACCTCATCTTTTAAGTTTCTTCGGAAAAAATATTTGAGCTGCATAGAAAAAACTAAAAAGAGCAGGTAATGAATTGCAGAAAAAAGCCTTCCGTACTGGATCTGGGGATTTCCTTTGAATGCAAGAGAAAGTGCTGATGCACTCTCTAACAAACAAACTGCCAAGTAAGACCAGGTAAGAGATGGGTACCATTGAAAGCCACAGGGAAAAAATATATTCAATAGAAAATATATTAAACAAGAACTTGTTCATTCTTCCTACTATTAGAATGTTTACTTCTTGAGAGACCTACAGATCTTGCATTTTAAAAATTTTAAAAGTAGAAATCCCAACACACTTAGGGAGTCTTGCTAAGGGGATTTGAGTTGCTCTGCCACTAGTACAAATATAACATTAATTTATTTTAATTATAAATGGGAGTATAACAATTTAAATAAAAACAATGATGTTATCTACTTTGTAGATCTATTTTACTTTACATATGTTTCCTTGCTAATGAGATTTGAGTTGTTCTGCCACTAAAGATAAATTCTAAGTAATTTCTATTTGCTTTTTCCTGATCCATCCGCTGAACTTTTTAATTCCTGAAATTTAGTTTTTTTGCTTATCCACCTATTACAATTTATTTAGTTTCCCAATATAAACATTATGGAAACCATCTGTTAAAACTTTAATTTAGTTTATTTTTCTAGTCTTAAGTAGAAAAGAGAAGAAAAGGATAATATGTATCATACAACTTTCTCAAATAATCCGGAAATCAATCTTATTCAAATTGAGTGTGCAAGAGTAACAAAGTGAAATTAGTGGCTATTTCTGCTACCAACATATATTAACAAACAGTTAAGAAAATATGTAATGTTCATGCTATAAATATTAAGGAAACACCTAACCTAGTGATCAAACTATATTCAGTACAAACAAACAGTTAAAAAGAATGTCCAGAAAATTTTTTTAAAATCCCTATTTGGTACCCTACACTGAGTTATTGGTTAGCAGAAATACTGTGAAAATGTTTAACAAACATAAGTTTAAAATTAAGTTGTCGAAACATTTTGGATATGGGAGCGGGTGCAGGAATAGAATATCCGATACACGGAAATGGCAAAAAAAAATTAATCCCAAATACGACATACAAAAATTATATAAAAATCTAAAAATATATAAATTTCAGCCTTCTAAATAAGAATTAACCACATGTTATGTATATGAAAAACAAAACAAGCTAAATAGCCACAACAAACTACTCATACATTCATAATTTCAATTGTCCCTATCATATCTAGTTGAGGTGTTTATTACATTTATAATTTATCTCATACATGCTATTTTTATCCATGTTTATGATGGCTTGTACTTGGTACCTTATGTAGAATAATGGTGCTGCGAAAACTGTAATTTCTGCTGTAATGATATATTAAATTTAAAATATACCTTCTGTAGAATAATGGTGCTGTGAAAACTGTAATTTCTGCTGTAATGATATATTAAATTTAAAAAACACCTTCTGTAGAATAATGTTGTAGAATAATGGTGCTGTGAAAACTATAATTTCTGCTGTAATGATATATTAAATTTAAACTATACCTTCTCTAGAATAATGGTGCTGTGAAAACTGTAATTTCTGCTGTAATGATATATTAAATTTAAACCAGAATTAAAAAAGAACATTAAAAAAAAATACAGTTTTGGGCCAAAAACAGCTGAGTACGGCTGCAGAAGTATCCAGCTGTATCCGGACCTGCCTGGCCGCTCCCAAGCCGCTCCCGCTCCCGAAACATGCCGTACCCACTCCAGGGGGTCTAGGGGTGCCGTTTCGGCTACTTAGGTTTAAAATTATTAAATTTATGTTTGCTGTGAAAATTTTTACCGAACATGGTGAAAAATAATTAAAATTAAGATTGACCATTCTTTTATTTATCTTATAAACATAAAGTCTATATTTGTAAAATTGAAGCTACAAAATACCTCATGAACTGATATATTTTCCTAATTATGTTTATATTTGTAAAACTGAATCTATAAAATACCTCATGAACTGATATATTTGCCTAATAGACATCTTAAACAACTTTGAGAAAGTAAGACATGGTGCCTCAAGGAAGCACTAAATCACCTAGGTATAATTGTGTGGTACTGTATAAGATTCGATCTGTTAACTTTGGGAAATCTTAATAAATTTTGAGAAAGTAAGACATTGATGATTATTCTCAAGGAAGCAGAAAATCACCCAGCTATAACTATATAGCATTGTATAAAAATGGATCTATATGGACAACCTTAAACCGGATCACACACAAGGCTACAATCTTAAGGTTATTTGTTCTATAACTTTTAAACCCACACCTGAATTTTTTTGTAAACTAAGATTTCAGATAAGATAAATAGCTAAATTTGTCTGAAATTTCAACTAATGAACAAATAAATTATTACAGCAAGTACTAAGCACCGGTATTAGTGGCCTCCGCTCTCTCCTACGCAAAGTGTAGAGATATTGATTTCCCAACAACAAATAGGTCACAACAACAAATAATTTTGCCTCCCCTCAAGAACTGTTCACAGACAACTTCTAGATGCATAAGAAGTAGCAAGGTGGATGCTTTAATGGAAGAAACAGTATCAACCGATGATACAGGACAGGAAAAAACAGGTGGTTGCAAAGGAAAATGGTAGGCATGCAAGAAAATCTCTGTGGAAGCATACTCGTGGCTACACCAAAGTGAACACCTGCCACCTACAGAGAGCCGCATGACCACTCAATTAGAGTGAGGGAAAAAAACAAACAACACAGACACGGAATAAATGGACAACGGAATAGAAGGTGGCAGGAAACGGCGTCAACACAACCACGATGATGAAAATGGGAAAGAAGCCTTCAATAAAAATATGCCTACGGCGTGATTAGAAAACCCACCTTTTTAGGTGATATATATATATATATATATATATATATATATATATATTCAAGAACTTATTATGAAGTCAATACATGAATTAAAACTCCATTCTTGTTTCAAGAAAAAATCTGATGTTATTTATAAAGCTGTATGGATATTTAAACATTTTGACATGATTAAACAAATAAGAAAGCATGGTCCTCTAAATTCATACTTACGTACTTGTTATTTATAGTCATTTCACACACTCTTGTGTAGGAAGCAAGTTTATTTTTTTAATTATATTGTTGTATAATTATATCCATTCTGTGATAAACCTATCATGATATACTAGTTTTAGAAGCCATCTCTGCATATCATAAAGTCACTGATTTTTTTCTTCAAAAATAATTTTCACGAGGATAATAAACCTACATGAGCTCGATACAAGTGTATAACTTATTAAATGGAAGGAACTAAATGAAAAAAATTTATTTACTCAAATCCAACTTGACGTATGAAATTTTTTTCACTTGTAAATCATAAATCCCATGGAAAATGATATAGAACAAAATTTTATAGCTTAAGAATCCATTTTTGGCACTAATTTGTAAAGAATAAGCATATAGTTTCCAAGGACACTAATGAACTCATTTTTACCATAAGAAAGCCAATAAACAAACTAATACAATTCCATTACACCCAAAATAATATTATACTTTCCTTTATAACAAAGCTCGAGATTTTTATGAAATATAAGTAACTTATTCTTACACCCAAAATGTAAACCTCTTCTTTTCCATAAAAGATTACAAAATGAGTACAAGCATTGAGTCCATAAAATTTATATCTTTAGTCCTATTCAACAATAAAATTATATGAAGACTAGAGGAGCTTATCTTAGTTCATACAAAATATCATCTATCAACACAAGGAAGGTGTAAGCAATAATAATGGAGTTTACAATTCTATTCCTAACCCCCTTACATTTTAGATTCATTTAACAAACTTACAAGGAGATTACCCTTAAAATCCAAGTGGACAAGCCTACCTAAATAAGAACAACATGCCAAAATTTTGAATTTTTCCCTTCATGTTCCCAACCAAATTGTAAGCTCCAAATCCATGGAAATATCTCCAATGTTCACAAGAGAAAAACAGGATCAATTAACGCCCAACCAAATGGCATCATTACATATCATCTCTAAAAATGGAGGGCATACTAGCCTCCATCCAATTCCATGGGAAATATTTGTGGCATGCCTCCATGTTGCACGAGTTTGGGAAAACAAGAGGTTAAAAGCACACGCCCACTCCAATAGAGAACAAAACAAAACAAAAGCACAAGTGAAGAAACTACATGCTTCCTCAAAATGGGGAAGAGTGGAAAGATTCCCAATGTAAAATATTTTATAATCCATTAAAATATAACCAAAGAAGAATTACCATGCTCCACTCCTTATCACCCTTCATCCCAAACTCCAAGAATCCTCCTTATCAAGGCTTTTCAAACCATGAAAGGTTTCTTTGACAAGGAAGGAAGATGAGATTCAAACCATATGAATACTCATCTAGCTCATAAAACTACATGAGGGGAGGAAAGATTAAAAATACCATCATGGCTTGCACATCAAGCTATGTGGGTGTAAGAAAGGGTTTCCTCCCTCTTCTCCTACATTCCAAAATCCATCTCAAGTAAGATGGATGGAGAAAAATGAAGGAAAACAAGGTTTTCAAGCAATGACCCAACATAACAAAAAGGCTTAAAGGACCAAAAATAAACCATTTCTTAATGGTAATCTATCATAGAAACAAAGTAAGAAGTATGATTTCATACCTCCAAATCCAAGAAATCTTTCTTAAAACACAAGCCAAGATCTCCAAGATCCTAGCTCCTCTTCAAGCTCTCTCCAAATTCCAAATGTAAAAATGAGACTCAAAAGTTCCTACTTCCTTCCAAGTGGAGGTATAATAATGATATTCAAAAGAGACCTCACCAATGAGAGGGTGACATGTGTCACCCATCTCATTCTCCAAAACAAGACTCCCACAAGTCCCTATCATACAAAAGACAAAATCCATAATGGAGGAAATCCCCCAAAAATTCAAATTAAAATTAAACCTAATTTCCTCCACTTCCAAGGTGTCTCACATAACAAGAAAATTAATAATGATGTGGATAAGAGGTGCTCAAATGCGAGGGAAAATCCCATTTGAGCCTTGAAAATGTTCCCCTTACCCATAGGTAGGGTCCAAAGGGTTCGTTTTCATGTAAGTGAGACCCCCAACACAAAACATGACACTTAAAATTACCACTTTTAACCCAAATTCAGGTTTGGGTAAAGTGGCAAACATTGAGAGGTGGTGAGGCCCACTGACTCATGTTTAAGTGGTTCGCACCTCTAATAACAAGGTTAACAATAATAAACCACTAATTCATAAGTAGGATCCATTAGGTCCCTAAAATCTGCTAGAACAAGGTTTAACAAATTAATACAACATGGGTTAATAAGGAACCACTAAATATGTCCAACTAAATATGACACAAACACAAGGCCAAAGTAAAATCAAGTAAATGTGAGGTTTTTGCCAAGACAGACCACTTGTGTGAACCGGAGTTGTAACTTTGAGTCCCACATTCTCTTATGTGAACATGTAACCTGCACACTCGATTCACATATCATCATACTTGTTCAATACAATAAGCAAGAGAAATAATACCACATATATCAATAACTAGATAAATTATGGATATTCATTCTAACTAAACAACATGTATATCGAATGATGTAACTATAATTTAATGACATACATTCATAGTAACTCAATATATAAATTCCATCTATGTTATTACATGAAATCATCCAATTTATAATTATCATTTCCAATAACCAAAATATATAGAAAAATTAACATACATCCATCATATATTAGATAAAAACTAACTGTATCACATCTTGATAGTATCCATAACCATATAAGTGCAAGAAAACTAGGATGGTAAATCATGGTAATAGATTGGCACCACGTGCCTCAAACAACACATGTATCACAAAATAATCCATAATGAAACCACATAATATCCAAGTAGTAATTAATCCATGTTTATAATCTAGTAAATAAAATGATCCAACAATGAAATGATGCATGAAATAGGTGGGCACTACATCCCCCTCTCCTAAGATTAGACTTCCGACTTGAAGTCGCTAGAAGAGATAGGGATATCAGGCCCTCAATGGTATCGCATCCTCCCAGGTAGTAATTGTCTCATCATATCGGTCCCATTTCTCTCTAACATGGTCCAACTCTTGCCCCATAAGGGCCAGCCTTAGGTGCTCCAAAATATGCATAGGATCCATTTCTGCTTTCCTTTGGTGTCCACTGTAAGGCCAACCAATCCATAACATGATAAATATCCAAGTACATACTTCCTCAAAAATGATACATGAAATACATCATGGGCGCAGGATAGGCATGTTGGCAATGCTAGGTGGTAAGTAACTAGCCCAATGACCTCAAAGATATCAAATGGACCGACAAAACGAGGGGATAGCTTAGAGCCCTTTTAGAAATGGATTAGACTCTGTGTATGAGATGCACTCTCAAGAATACCTTGTCACCTACAAAGAAGTGACAATCAACCCTCTTAGTATTTGCATAAACCTTTTTGTGTTCAGTCTACTCAAGATGCTACCTAATAGTGATAACTTGTTTCTCCATATCCTATAGAAAAGTTGGGCCAAGAATTATTTTATCATCCTGTTGATCCCAACTCGAGGTGTCATGCATGAGCCTCCCATATATTGCCTAGTATAGGGCCATGAAAATTTAACTATGATAGCTATTTTTGTAAGAAAATCCGCAAGGTAAAGGTAATCCTCGCACTTCCTCTTTTGGTCCATGACATGCATCCTCAACATGTTTGCAAGTCCCCTGATTTACTCTCTTAGTCTATTTATCCATCTTAGGGTGATAAGCTGAACTGAATTTAATCTAAGTACCCAAAGCTGACCGGAAGGAGGTCTAGAAGTCTTAAGTATAAAGGGAATCTCAGTCACAAATAATTGTTTTTAATCCCATGCAATCTTATAATATCATCTAGAAATACTTTGGAAATGATAAGCGCATCATGTGTGACCTTGGTTGGTGAGAAATGGGAAACCTTGGTCAACTTGTCCACCTTTACCATGATGGTATCATGGAGATACGATGAAGTAGGGAGACCAATAATAAAATCCATGGAAATCACATCCCACTTCCACTCTAGAATATCTTGTAGTTAAAGAAGGTATTTTGGGTGGAGTGTTTGGCCTTAACACTTTGGCACTCTAGGAAACAAGATAACAAATCTGCAATGTCACAAAGACATCCCTAACCAATAGTCTACATGCATATTTTTCATTACTGGATGAGTTGTATATGGGGCTCGATGAGCCTCGTAAAGATCAAACCTATGCAAATAGCCTTCCTTGGGCACATAAATGCACCTCTAAAAATGAAGGAGACCATCGCCTCTAAAATGTAACCTACATATCTACCCACTAAAGGCCTATGTGACTCAACCTCTTACCTAGCACCCTCGTAAAAATTTTGCCTTGAAGATGTTGGAGTATCATGCCTCGTAGGTCTAGATGAAGATTCAATTCATCTATCTCATATCATCTTCTACTCAAACCATTATCAACAAAATTTTCCTTTCCCTTAATATCCTGGATATCCATATCATACCCCCATGAGAACTGCATCCAACACCTTTAATGGGAGTTAAGATTAGGTTGTGAGAATATGTGTTATAGGCTCAAGTGATCTCGTTATAAAAACAAAAGGTCTACCTAAAATAAATTTCCTCCAACGAACTAAGGCATGAACAAGCTGCTACAAGCTCAATGTCATGGGTAGGATAGTTATTCTCATAATACTTGATCTTATGTGACTCAAAGGTAATGACTCGTCACTCCTACATGAGAATTTGTTTGATTCCTTATAAGGAAGCATCTGTACAAACCACAAACTCATCTAATGGATCTAGTACTACAAGGATATGTGGCGTGGTCAAACTGTCCTTAAGTAATCTGAAAGGCCTTCTTGTACTTCTCTAACCATATGAACCCCTTCCCTTTTAATTAAAGGGAAGTGATAGAATATGTAATCCTAGAGAAGTCCTACACAAATCTGTGATAATATCCCGCCAATCCCATGAACCTCATAACCTCTATCATTGTGGTGGGTGTAGGCCAATCTAAGATGGCATGTATATTTGAGATAAATATTGAGATTCCCTCACCTGAAATAATGTTCCCCAAGTACTAAATATCTTATTAAAATAAATAACACTTCTTCAAATTCCCATAAGCTTTCTACTCCCTTAGAACTGTCTCAAATTCTCCTCATACTCCTCCTTTGAATGGGAATATATCATAGTATCATCAACGAACACTAAGACAAGTCGATCTAAAAGGTATTGAAAACCCCATTTGTGAGGCTCATGAAAATGACAGTGCATTAGTCAATCTCAAGGGAACCATGGTGAACTTATAGTGTTCGTAATGAGTCCGAGAAGGTTGTCTTGTGAATATATGCCTTGGAAATCAGAATCTGGTGATACCCTAACTTAATTTCAATCTTGGAGAACACCCCGGCTCCCCACATTAGATCAAATAAATCATCAATCCTTGGAAGAAGATAATGTTTTTTCACCGTCACCTTGTTTATTTACCTAAATTCTATGCACAAATGAAGAGATATGTCCTTCATCTTCACAAATATCACTAGTGCACCCCAAGCAGACATATTAGGGTAGATAAGGCCCTTTTCTAATAACTCCTCTAGATGAATCTTGATCTTTTGAAGCTCTGGAGTCGTCATCTTATATGGTGCTCGAGAAATTGGAGCTACACCTGGTACAAAGTGAAGCATGAAATCCACCTCTCTTTATGGTGTAAAACTAGGAAGCTCACTAGGAAATACATCGACAAACTCTCTCATAACTGGATGCTCATAAAGTTGTGAACTAGTTGGAAAATTGTCAAATCTATCGATGATTGTGATGGCATACATATGACATCCCTTATGCATCTTGCTCTTGAGTTACAATGCGGAAATCATACGTAGAGAAACTAGTCTCGAACTCCGGTGATCACTGCTTTGAACTACCCAAATCATCCCGATACTCAATGATCTTGTTTATGCAATCCACCTTTTCCCAATGATAATCAAACCAATCCATACCAAAAACTACCTCATATGATCCCAAGGGTAAAATGTGAATGTTGAAAGTGGTAGAAAACACACCAAGATCAAGTATAAAAATCTCCATGAAGGTTTCTACAGTGAGTTTGGCTCCAGTATCCAACTCCACCTACCATCTGTATGTTTTCCTAGAAGCCACCATCCCACACCAGTCTACTATAGAGGGTAAAATAAAAGAATAAAAAACACCCAAATAAAATAATATCGATAAAGAAATACCCCTAATAATACATGTAGTCTTAATAGTTGCAACCCGGTGCTCGGCCTACTGGTTCTCCACCTCGGTGTAGAAGAAATGAGAACTCCTTATGTCATTTACAGTATGCTCTGATGCTGGTTCCTTTTTCATGTCGAAAAAAGATGGTTTCAGAGGGCATACATGAGTGTAGTGATACAATGCTCCACAAATAAAACATCCTTTTATCTGCCTTTGTGTGGGTGTCCCACCTGTACTATGTTGTACTGATCCTAAAGACCCGACCCTAACTGATTGTTGTGTATGAGGTGGAACTTGCGATCTACCATGTCTCTGATCCCTACCAAAACATTAGTCTCCACAGACCTTCCCTCTATGCATATCTGGACTTTTCATGTTCGTTGCTTCTTGATGGACTAGTATTATGCATGTTATTGTTGGGGTAATGGAGACATCAAGGTTTCTTCTTCGTGTCTAAAGCCTTCTCTAGGGGAGATACAAAGTGCCCTACAATCTCATCTCTTGAACTAAGTGAATTTGATCACGTAACTTGTTCTTGTTCCTATCTAAAAACTCGTGGGTCCTACCCATGTTCTCCTCGATAAAGTAGGCCTTCTCCACAACCTTTTCTAGGGTAGGAGGAGATAAAATCCTGAATTCACGACTAAGTCCGCATTTAGTACTCGAATAAATATGTTGAATTACAATTTCTCGTCCTACAAATAATCAACATACTATAATAAATCAAGAAAATGGCTCTCGTATTGTGACATCATGGATGATCCCTATCGAGGTCATGAAAATCATCTATCGATGTTGAATAAAATGCTTTGACATGTAGAAAGCCCAAAATTGCTCCTCAAACAACTCCCACGTAACTATGTCTCATGTCAGATGTAGCTTTCACTCCTTTTTTATCCACCAGAGGCCTATTATGTCACGGAGGAGGTGAATGGACAATCTGGAATTCACATTTCTCTCATATGGGTGTAACCCAAAGCAACTATCAAGGTTAATGAGCCATGACTCAGCCCTAAATACGTCTTTCATACCTCTGTAGTGGGTGAATGTAACCGAAGTAGGTCCCTAATCACACTTCCTACACCTTGACCTTGTGGACATGGCTCCAAATTCCCCTCTCCAAGAGGTGATGGCTCATGACAGTCTCTCTGGTGGTGGTGCCCGCAATGCTCGGTGAAAGTGAATGATTACATCATTGCAAAGTGATCCTCTCCACTGTCTACTAGGATGTGAAATCTCTTGTGCCAATGCGAACCATGTTGTTGTGGTGTAGAATGAGAGCCCTCCTCTATGATAACATCCTCCTTGTGCTATGTGACCTACTCAATGGATTATTCTCCTCTCGTGCAAGCGATTCAATGTAGAACACCCATAACCTATTGTAATGCCTCCATAATCTATGACACAATGTCCTGCCGCCTCTAGCTTAGAAGTAGGTAGACCCTTCCCCTAGGTCTTCACCACTCGACGACTCGTTGCTCGCCTCGACATCATACGTATATACAAATGAACCAAATTAGTCTTAGTAGAAGACTTTAGTGTTTGTTTAGTTATTTAGTTAAATTTTAGTTCCTAAAATTTTTCCCTGAGTGCCCATGTCGAACCTAAGCTATGATACCAACCGTAATGCCCAAAATTCAACCCAAGAGTGTAAGTAAAAAAAAACATCGACGTTGACTAACATTTGTAAGTAGAAGGATTAAATAGTTAGTTATCTTACCGGTCTTCCACAACTCCTAACTCACCCAAATCATCAAAAAGTTATTTAATAATTGTTCGGTTTATACCCCAATCTCCATCATAGTTTTTGATAGTGTCGATCACAAGATAATAGTTTTATCCTATTCAAAAATATATATGCAATTACCATTTATCCAAGTTTCGATTTAATTTGGAGGAAGCATTCTAAAATTCTTGGTATAAGCCATAAACTTGATGCTAACTTATTTACTTGAGAGCAATGTAGTACCCATCAAGGGGTCAATATAATCAATGTCATTATATTGAAAACACCATATCAATAAGAAAAATAATGTATATCTTAGTTTAATACGAAAAGGTGTAATCTTGACGGTGGATAATTATTCATTTTGATGATCTAAATAAATTCATTAGGTTAAGTATAAAATAAAATAAAATATCCAATACTACACATAAATTAAATTAAATTATATTTAGTTTATTTCCACCGAAATTTCAAAAGGAAAAATTCCACATGGAGGACCAAATTGAAAGTGGAATAATCTAGGCTAAATCTAACCCCTAAGATTGGGAGAATCCTACACCATATATTTTTTTATAACCTAATCTAACCCTAAATACCCTTATCATATATTATTATGTTTCTTTTTTTTTTATTTTCACGTTTGTTGTTTTATGCACAGGTTTCACGGGAGCTTTAGGGGAGAGGAGGAAGCAGCATTGGAGAATTTTACTACCATTGCCTTACCCATATCTTGGAATTGAGATTAAAAAATTTATTCTTGAAGGGATGTAACTATGTTTATACTCTTAATTTAACATTTCTTTTGAATTTCTTGGGTCATATTCAATGTGTAAGAACTAGGAACAAACGTGAAAATAAAAATAGCAATTTTGGAGAGGAAGAGTGAAGGGAGGGAGCTGCCTATATTCACATGATATTCACTTATAATCACATTTCAAATGTCTCTGTGCATAAATCTTTCTGGTAAAGGGAGCCGTCTTGTAATTATGATAAAAGTTTAATTATTCACGGACATATATACATATAAACGTATTTTCTTGTAATGGCAAGGTTTGACAATGGAATAATTGGGAAAAAAAAAAATCCCAAGCACTTATTGACCTAAAAAGAACTGAATATAATGGTTTATCACAGAAGGTCAATACATGAATTAAAACTCCATTCTTGTTTCTAGACAAGATCTGATGTTATTTATATAGTTGTATGTCTCCTTGTATGGAAATTTAAACATTTTGACATGTTATTTACAGTCATTTCACACACTTTTGTTTAAGAAGAAAGTTTTTTTTAATTATATAGTAGTATAATTATACTCATTAGTGTGAGATTGATTAGAAGCCTCTCACAATATACTGGTTTTAGAAGCCAGCTCTATATATTAAAAACTCGCTCGTTTTGTTTTCTTCAAAAACCATTTTCATGATGATAATAAACCCAATTATCTTTTATAACATGAGTTATACATAAAGTGTATAAATTATTAAATGGAAGGAACTAAAAGCAAAATTTGAATTACTCACATCCAACTTGACATATGGAATTCTATTCACGTGTAAATCAGAAAGCCCATGGAATATGATATAGAACAAAATTCTATAGATTAAGAATTCATTTCTGTCACTACTTTGTAAAGAATAAGCATATAGTTTCAAAGGAAACTAACAAACTCATTTTTACCATAAGAACACCAATAAACAAACTAATACAAGTCCATAACACCCAAAATAATCTGTTACATTCCTTTATAAGAAAGCTCAAGATTTTTATAAAATAAAAAGAACTTTTACGCCCAAAATGTAGACCTCCTCTTTCCCATACAATTTTATAAAATTAGTACAAGTATTGAGTCCATAAAATATATATCTTCAGTCCTATTCAACAATCAAATTATATGAAGAGCAAAGGAGATTCTCTTAGTTCATACACAATATCATTTATCAAGACAAGGAAGGTGTAAGCGGTAAAAATGGAGTTAACAATTCTATTCCAAACCCCCTTACATTCTAGATTCATTTTCAAATCTTACAAGAATATTACCCTTAAAATCCAAGTGGACAAGTCTCCTAAATAGGAAAGAACATTCCAAATTTTTGAACTTTTCCTCCATGCTTCCAATCAAATTGCAAGCTCCAAATCCATAGAGAAATATCCAATGTGCACCAGAGAAAAAGGGGCTTGGTTAACCTCCCAACCAAATGGCATCATTACATGTCATCTCCAAAAATGGAGCACGTGCTAGCCTCCCTCCAAGCCCATGGGAAAGATAGTTGGTATACCTCCAAGTTGTACAAGTTTGGGGAAAACAAGAGGTTAAAATCACACACACACTCCAATAGAGAACAAACCAAAACAAAAGGACAAGTGAAGAAACTCCATGTTTCCTCAAAATGGGGAAGAGGGGAAAGAGGCCCAATGCAAAACATTTATAATCCATCAAAATATAACCACCAAGAATCACCATGCTCCACTCCTTATCACCCCTTCATCCCAAACTCCAAGCCTCCTCCTTTCAAGGCTTTTCAAACCATGAATGGTTTCCTTGACAAGGAAGGAAGATGAGATTCAAACCATATGAATATTCATCTTCCTCATCAAACCATATGAGGGGAGGAAAGAATAAAAATACCATCATGGCTTTCCCATCAAGTCATGTGGGTACAAGAGAGGGTTTCCTCCTCTTCCCCTACATTCTAAAATCCATCTCAAGTGAGATGGATGGAGAAAATGAAGAAAAACAAGTTTTTCAAGAAAGACTCGAAACATAAAAAAAAAAAGGCTTAAGGACCAAAAATTTGTCATTTCTTAATGAGAATCTACCATAGAATCAATGTAAGAGGTTTGATTACCTACCTCCAAATCCAAGCAACCTTACTTCAAACATAAGCAAAGCTCTTCAAACTGATATCTCTTCTTCAAGATCTCTCCAAATTCCAACTATAAAAATGAGACCCAAAAGTCCCTACCCCTTTCAAGTGGAGGTATAAGAAGGAGATTCAAAATAAATCCTCACCAATGAGAGGGTGACATGTGTCACCCATCTCATTTTCCAAAACAAGACTCCCACAAGTCCCTATCATACAAAATACAAAACCCATAATGGAGGAAATACCCCAAAATCCCAAATTAAATTCAAACCAAAATTCCTCCACTTCTAAGATGGCTCACATAACAGAAACAATATAATTATGTGGACAAGAGGGGCTCAAATGGGAGGGAAAATCCCATTTGAGCCTTGAAAAGGTCCCCCTACCCATAGGTAGGGTCCAAGGGTTCTTTTTAGTGTAAGTGAGACCCCCAACACAAAAAGAAACACTTACAATTACCACTTTTAACCCAAATTCGGGTTTGGGAAAAGTGGCACACAAGGAGAGGTGGTGGGGCCCACCCAACTCATGTTTAAGTGGTCCCACACCTCTAAAAACAAGGTTAACAATAATAAATCACTACTTACACATGTAGGAGCCATTAGGTCCCTAAACTATCTTAGAACAAGGTTTAACAAATTAATACAACATGGGTCAAGAAGAAACCACTAAATATGTCGAACTAAATATGAAATAAACACAAGGCCAAAGGAAAATCAAATAAATGTGAGGTTTTGGCCGAGAAGGCCACTTTTGTAAGTTGTAGTTATAACTATGAGTCTCATGTTCTACTATGTGAAAATGTAATTGTATGCATCCAAAATTGCACATGCTACATTGTTAAAAATAGTTATAAAAGGTCCCCAATGATGATTCATATCCTTTTAGAAGTTTTTGAGTTCCTAAACCCATTCACAGTATGTATTTGTAGCCTAGGTATCCCTACTTAGCCCTTGCATGCTTTTTCCTAGCTTCCTACTTCATTTTAGAGTAGTTTTGACCTTTAGTGTCAAAACTATTGCCCCGCACATGGCAGCGGTCCCTGTGCAAATTTTCTAGAGAGTTCACTCACATTTTGACATGGAATTCTCTCACTTAAATTTCATTTTTAGACATGTTGCTTTCCCATTTTAGATGATTCCAAGGCCCAACTACCTTGTGGCAATCTATTCTTGCACTTCTATTTATGATTGATGGTTATTAATAGTTTGAACTTCCTCTTCACTATTGTTATGTCACCCTTTTGCTACCAAGTGGCTTTAACCATTGCCCAACCAAATTCCTATAAATACCATGCTTGTGTTCAAGCAAAACCTGGAGAAATTTTGTATTCTTGTTATTGCAAAGCTACTTCCTTTCTTGCTGGAAATTGCCAAAGCCAATCTCAGTTCAATTGTTCTTACACTCTTCCACTTGCATTGCTTCCTAGTCTGTCAATTCAAGCTACTGTTGCTTCGGCATCCTTCTTATTCTATTGTTGTTGCATACTCATCTATTGGACTCACATGGACACAAATATTGAAAGGATAAACTAAGGGGATAATATTCATACAACCAGATTTGCCATTGTTCTTGCAATATCTAGGTTGGAGGTGTTGTTTGCTTCATTCATGCAAATTATCAATTCTAAATTTATCATTTCAAAGTTCATATCAAATACAATAGATAAATCCTTTCATTGTTTCAATTATCAAGTTATCAGTAGATCAGATCAAATTATAAAGTTTTTTCTTCAACATTTTTAGGGAGGTTGTAGGGAATAATAGCTTCTTTGAAGTTGTGATTTATTCTTTGTTTCTGAGGTAAGATTGAATATTTTATTTGAAATATTTCAATTAGTTAATTGTTTAGGTTTAGATTAACACGATCGACACAAGCACTTAGCTACATCCAGTTAATTTCTTGTTTTAGATTCATTTATTAGATTAGAAGATTTGTTCAAAATACCATAAAACAATCAAAAATATTTACTTTAGTAGACTAATTGTTTTATTGATTTTTTCAATATTATATCTGTAGATTGAGAAACAGGGACTAAGCCTTGTGTAGTTTTATTAATCTCAATCAACTAAAAAATTACATTGAATAGGCTGCAATATTTATAGATATTGCACAGCCAAATACATCCGGGAAAATGAGTTGCACAGGTGCAACCAAAAACTAGAATAAACAAGCTTCCAAATCACCCGGGAAGCAACAATTACATAAAAACAAATATATTGTTTAAAACAATATAACAGTGCATACTAGACAAATATGGTTGATTAACCATATAACAATATAACCATTTATTATTTAATTAATGAAATTAAATAATTATTAAACTATGCATAATTAAATATTAGGATAATAAAATTTATCCTAACATTCCCCCCCTTAATTGTGCATTGTCTGAAGAGATGAGGAGAGAAATGCTCTGAACAACTCGAACTTGTCACGTGCAAGTGACTTTGTGAAAATATCTGCTCGTTGTTCAGCCGTTGGACAAAACTGAAGCTGGATGTTGTGCTTCAACACATGTTCGCGTATGAAATGAACCTGAACTTCAATGTGCTTTGTTCTCTCGTGAAAAATTGGATTGCGAACAAGTTTGAGAACACCTTCATTGTCAACATACATGGTGGTCGGTTTTTCCTGTGGTATTCCAAGTCCTTCCAGTATGCGACGTAGCCAAATCACTTCACAGACAGCTTCTCCTGCAGAACGATACTCGGCTTCTATGGAAGAGCGAGAAACAAAGTGTTGTTTCTTACTTCCCCATGATATTGGTCCAGATCCCATAAAGAATACAAATCCAGAAGTGGATTTTCTATCATCAATGTTACCTGCATGATCTGAATCTGAATATCCAGTCAAGAAGAAGTTTTCGTTCTTCTTGTATTCTAGACCAAGATCCACTGATCCTTTGAGATATCTCAAAATGCGCTTTGCTGCTTTCCAATGACAAATTTTGGGTTCCTGCATGAACCTGGATAGATAGCTCACTGCAAAGCTGATATCTGGTCTAGTGTAGGTCAGGTAAATGAGACTCCCAATCAGCTACCGATAGAGAGTGGCACTTACCTCAGGAGATGGATCTGAACGAGATAACTGTAATCTGTTCTCCATAGGTGTAGCAATTGGTGTGCAATCCATCATCCTAAACTTCTCGAGCGTTGTCTTGGTATATTTCATCTGAGAAACAAAGATATGATTCTCTTTCTGCCATACTTCCAGTCCAAGATAGTAGTGCATAAGCCCGAGATCTGTCATGTCGAATGATCGCTTAAGATCTTTCTTTGTTTCATCAATCATCTTCACTAAACTGCCAGTGATGACTAGATCATCGACATAAACTACAACAATCACCATCTCCCCCCCTTGCTTTTTGAGGTAGAGATTGGGATCGTATGGATTTCTGACGAATCCATGTTGTACGAGATGCTCATCAATCTTGATGTACCATGCCCGGGGTGCCTGTTTGAGGCCATACAGAGATTTCCGAGTCTCGCTTACCTTTTCTTCTTGACCTGTGTACAACATATCCCTCGGGTTGAGTCATGTAGACTTCTTCTTGTAAATCTCCATTCAGAAGGCACTTTTACATCCATTTGGTGAACTTTCCATCCAAACTCGAGTGGCAGAGCAAAGATCATCCCGATCATTTTGATCTTAGTCGTGGGAGCAAATGTCTCCTCATAGTCAATGCCTTCTTTTCATGCGTATGCCACTTTGCTACAAGTCTTGCTTTGCACTTGTCCACTGTCCCATCTGCTTTGTACTTAGTTTTGAATATCCATCTGTAACCAATGGGTTTCTTCCCTGGTGGAAGATCAACAAGCTGCCAAGTGTTATTCTTCATCACTGATTGATATTCAGAATCCATGGCATCTTTCCAAGCTTTTGACTGTAGGGCTTCCTGGACTATAGAGGGCTCGTCTGATTCAATGACTCTACTCATCAAAGCAAAGTTAACTTCTTCTCTTGCTTTACTGCGAGTCCGTGGTCCAGGGGTGGATGTATCGGTGGAGCATCCAGTCTTGCATCTCGTAATGTGCTTGTACACCATTTAGGCATACGTTGACCTGTTCCCATGGGTTGTGGTTCTATCTGATCAACACCATCATCCCCATCATCACTTTCATCTTCTGAGGGAACATTAGCTTCAATTTTTACAACTGGTGAAAAATCTACATCTTGCGAGTCCGGAGGAGGAGTCTCTGCTTCCTTCTTCTCAAAAAACTCAACATCTCTGCTTGTGTAGACTTTTCTGGTCTTAGGATCCATCAATCTATACCCAAGAGTCTCTTCACTGTATCCAATGAAGATGAGATTTTGTGACTTCATGTCCAATTTCTTTCTGTTCTGTTTGGGTATGTGCATGCTGGCTTTGCACCCAAATACTCTGAGGTGTGCAATGGATGGTTTCCTTTTTGACCATGCTTCTTGTGGTGTAATTCCATCAAGAGCAGTTGTGGGCGCTCTGTTTAACAAATACACTGTTGTTTTTGCTGCTTCTGCCCAAAATGTCTTTGCAAGTTCGGAATCATCGATCATGCATCGCACCATTTCCATGATAGTACGATTTCTTCTCTCGACAACACCATTTTGCTGCGGTGTGTGTGGAGGAGGCATTTGTCGACGAATCCCGTGAGTTTGTAGATAGTCTCTGAACTCATCACTGGTGAATTCCCCCCCTCGATCTGAGCGGAGAGTTCTGATGTGACGACCAGTTTCTTTCTCAACTGCCACTTTGAACTTTTTGAATGTTTCAAAGGCTTCACTTTTCTTGCGAAGACAAAAAATCCACATTTTCCATGAATAGTCGTCAACACAGAGCATGAAGTACTGGAACCCTGAATGACTTGGCTGCATTGGACCGCACAGATCGGTATGAACCAGGTCAAGTTTACCATGAGCTCGAAAAGTACTCATTTGGAATGAAACTCTGTGTTGTTTTCCTGCTAAGCAGTGAGGACACTTGTCTGTATCCTTCTGAAGAGATGGTAGCCCATGTACCATATTACACCGGCGAAGTGTGTTGAGATATTTGAAACTTACATGACCAAATCTCCGATGCCACAACTGAGCTGAGGTGGAGTTTTTAGCCACAAGTGCTTGATCATTTTTGTGAATGAAATCAAGTTGAAACATTCGTCCCACATTTGAGGCTTTTGCAATTATTTTCGAGCCTCTGGATTTATCTCGAATCAAACACATTTTCTTGCCGGATTGACTATCAAAGTCAATTTTCAGGTTGTGATCTAGGAGTTGACTGACCGAAAGAAGATTCTTTGTCAACCCAGGGACATATAGAACATCTGATAGTCTGCATTTGTGTGAACCAAGGGGTAGAGAAATGTTTCCAATCCCCTGAACTGTATATGAAGAATCATCTCCCAACGAAACATGATTTTTCGATGGCATGTCCCTCATTGAAATAAACCAGTCTCTGTGGCCGGTCATGTGTCGAGTGGCTCCCGAATCAACATACCAGACGTCACTAGATGACGTGGATGGTTCACTTGATCGAGCAGTGAACAAGAAGTCTTCATTGTCTGACTGATCTTGTTGCTCAGCAATATTACCTTGCTGGTGGGGTCTTCTTTTCCAGTTCCCCTTTTTCTGCCCGTGATAGTTGTTTGAATGTCCCTTGTAAGTTTGTTGTTGTTGTGGTCCAGAATTGCTTGATGAACCTTTCTTATATGTGTTAAACCAACATTCTTGCAAGTCATGTCCTCTTTTACAAATTGGACATCGCTTCTTCTGTTGATTGTCCCCATGATACTGATTCTGATGTGGGGACTTCTGATAGGATTTAGGTTTTCCTTTACCTTTTCCTTTCCATTTTTGATGTGAAGACAGTGCCTGCTCCTCTTCATCATCCTTGTTGTGCATTGCTTCCTCTTGTTGCAGTAGGTTTACTAGCTTGTCAAAACTAATTGTTGTATCTGACAAGTTTAGAGTTGTGACAAAAATGCGGTAAGAAGAGGGAGAGCTCTCAGAACAATGGGAATGAGAGATTCATCTTTGACCTCTTCTCCTAGGGCTAGAAGTGAAGCCCTCAACTCTGCAACTCTTCTTAGGAAGGCTTCAATTTTCTCATTCTGTTTGAATTTCAATGTATGTAACTGACTCTGCAAATTGAGTATGACATTCTTGTTCTTGGCCTCATATATTGTGCTCAGCTTATCCCACGCTTCTTTTGCTGATGTGGCATCGCGAATGTGGGCTTGCACATCGTCGGACACTCCAAACAAGATGATGAGTTTTGCTTTCTCGATCGCTCTATCAAATTATCGTTGTTGTGTTGCATCCCTTGGTGATCTGGTTAGAGTACCATCCACAACAGCGATTTCTTCAAACTCAAGTTGTGTTTTTATTTTTGTCTTCCATGCAAAGCATAGTTGCTTCCTCCGAGCAATTGTGAATCGGAAGAAAAATTTGGGGGCATTGGTGCCCATTTTGCAGAGATCACCGTGTGGTTTGGCTCTTATCACCAGTGTATTAGGTCTCCCAATCTATATACCGTCAGTCGATATACCGAACCTTTCTATATACGCGCCTTCCGATATATACCGTCAGTACGTGGAAGAAGCTCGCCCTTTCTATATACCCGGCGGTACGTGAAAGAGGCGTTAACGTACGTGAAAGAATTCGATACGTGGTACCAAGACAGTACTGATGGGGTCTGTGTGATTATTGACACCGGCTCAAAGAAATATCCTCATACGCGCGTAACTTTGCTATATACTCGGATAATTTCTCAGTCCGGATTTATGTCTTGCAATCGTTCACAGACGGATGGGATGGTTCATAGTGTGTGCACTGTGACCTTATTACTCCCCGTCGATTTATAGGGACGATGCCCAGATGACGTTGTTGCAGCTATATTAGGCGTTAAGTGTAGTAGTAGTCGCGACGGCTTTACCCGTAAGCGCTTCCCAGAGGCACTGTATATACCGAACGCTGCGAATGAGATCTAGGATCTCGTGAGTGTTACAGAACCAATTTTACTATTTTTATTACAATTCTGCCAGTTTCTGAGCAGTTACAAAGTTTTTCAGTTGACTATGGCAACCTGCAAATTAGTACAATATGTAGTACAATTTGAATAACAGGCAAAAAATTTCAGTTTCGGGGTCCTGGTGACCTCCTGAGCCCAATACGACCCAAAATGCTAAAAATTGCAAAAAAATAGCTGAAAATGCAATTTTTAGATGGGTCTCCTTTTGCAAAAAATGTCTGGAATGAGAAAACAGACCAGATGGGAGAAAAAAAAATTTACCCTAAATTAGGGATTTCTCCGCTAAATTTAGTTAGTTGTAACTAAATTCAAAAAAGTCTGCTAAATTTAGCAGTTCGCCAAAAATCCGCCAGATGCAAAAGGAGAGTTTTTGAGTGTTTTTGGTGGGATTTGACCCTCAAACCTCTCACTCCCAAGGCGCATGCACTAGCCAACTTGCCCACTTAGGGCGCTTGGGCTATGAAAGGAAGCAAATTGTATTTAATGATAAGTAAAATTGACTTACCTTTAAAAAAATGCGACTTGGTGAGCCTCCACGTGGCGCATGCTGGTGAAGAGGCGTTTTTAGGGTTGTATTTGCCTAAAAAATGGATCTGAAGCTTTATTTGCCTTTGTATGGCCGCATTTCCTCCTCAGGCCGCGTTTTTATCTTCCCACGCACTGATTTGCATGTACAGGCCGCGTTTTTTGCATTTGGGCGCTGTTTTTCCTTCGTGGGCCACGTTTTTTCCCTTTGGCGCGTTTTTTAATGCCTGGCCGCGTTTTTTAATGTTTGCTTGCTATCTAAGCCTGCATTTCCTTGTGCAGGTTGCTGAAGACAAAAAATGGCGCGGGCGAGGGAGAATGGCGCCTCTTTTGCTCAAAAAAAACGTTTTTTATCTTGTGCAGCCGCGCGGGTCAAGAAAAAACGCGTGGAAGATGTTTTGGCCGCTGTCTACTCTTCTTTGGCCGCTTATTTCTCTTCTTCCACTGTATATTTTGTGCAGGTCCAGCGTGGGTGCCTCCTTCTCCTTTTTTTTTAATTATTCTTTGCTCTGTGTATTGATCACAACTCGATCCTCAAGCACATGATGTTCAGTTTGATCTGTGCAAGACAAGACTCGGCTAGGGCTTGATGAATAGCTCAATAGACCTCCAAAACAAGCAAAACAATCTCCAAATACATAGATACTAAATGATTCTCTAATTTAGAGACAAAACCCTTATTGGGAAAAACAAAAAAAAATTATTATTATTTTCAATACCTGGAGCAATTTTTGCTCAGTGCCTTTGAGTGCCCAAAGGCAAAAAATTTGCGTTCCAAACACAGAACGAATCTGGGGGGATGTGGAAAGGTAGAGATGAGGCTGGGAGGTTGCAAGAGGCTGCACAGGCTCTCTATTTCTGCTGCATTCTTTTTCCACTCCTTCACAGGGCCAGAAATTCGCTCTGGTACCAAATGTAGATTGAGAAACAGGGACGGAAGCCTGTGTAGTTTTATTAATCTCAATCAACTAAAAAATTACAGTGAATAGGCTGCAATATTTATAGATATTGCACAGCCAAATACATCCGGGAAAATGAGTTGCACAGGTGCAACCAAAAACCAGAATAAACAAGCTTCCAAATCACCCGGGAAGCAACAATTACATAAAAACAAATATATTGTTTAAAACAATATAACAGTGTGCATACAGACAAATATGGTTGATTAACCATATAACAATATAACCATTTATTATTTAATTAATGAAATTAAATAATTATTAAACTATGCATAATTAAATATTAGGATAATAAAATTTATCCTAACAATATCAACAAATAACAAAAACATAGTTTAGATTTACTTTTCTTACATAGTTTGTTTTTGTTAGATCAATTCAGTAGTTTTATGCATGACAATCACAGGACCCATAAAACCTAGATATTTTGTGTTTGAACTAATAGTACCTCAACCGAATTCATAGTAGTACCATTATCAGACATAGATCAAGGCCTTAGGTACAATGTTTCAAATCAACTAGGGACATACACAGAATCAATAGACAACTAGACATATTAAATATTGAAGATGATAAAGTGTTTGAGTATTGGTCAAAACAACCAAATTACCGATTACCTTGAGCACTTACATGACCATCAATAGTCCACAACAATAGAAAACCTTTGGTTTTGATCCACTAGTTCCACAACCAAACAGACCAGAATTTCTCATAGACATAGATACGGGACTTCATCTACTTGTCCTCAGAACTCTGGCTCGAAACCCCATGAAGTTAGAACAATTAAACTTGTTGAACACCGTGGCTGATCAAAGACTTCTGATTAATGGACTGCTGCTCCCATGCGCATATTACCCGACCGCCCTTGGGTGTAGATTTCATATCACACCGCATGACCATAAAAGGACCACAACCAAAGAGAGTTTATGGTTGTGATCCTATGGTTCCTCAACCGAATGGAACCGAGAGCCAATCGACATAGATCTTGGATTAAGAGCGTTAGTATTTAGATCCTCACCACTCCCACAAGACATCATTAGGTAGTTAAACGTCCTAAATAAAGAATCTCATCGAGTCTCTCATTTTAGACAGAACCTATTAACCATCCATAGAGATGAATGGAATCGTGCCTCTCATTTTTTATTGTTCCATGACCTTGTCTGGATAGATTTACAAGGCCCCATTCAATTTCCCATGAGTTCCACAATTAATATATAGGATATCTCCGAGCTTAATATTGACTAGAGTCTTCATGTTTCCATCCTTTCTGATCTCTCCATTTGAGCCACCCAGGTTAGACAGGATTTTGCTTCACTTGATGAGAAGATTCCACTATTGCAAATCGAAACATCATATTACCTTGACCACCTTCGCTTACCATTTTCACACACATTTCTTCCATTACCATATTCACTACCACTTAGCCATTCGCATATTCTACACCGGTTGCCTCGGCATGACCTCGGGATTCGAGTGTTGTTGAAGGTCACGTGTTGATTTTCATCCGTATAAATTGGTGAACCCAACGTGAAGAGCTAGTCTCTTTTCATATCCACTTTCTTCATCCATCTTCCTCTCTCCCATTATTTTATGGGTATTTATACACCCCCGAATATGTTGAGATATGACGGATATGGCCAAACCATTTTGGGTTTTGAAGAATATAACTATCAGATGGGTAGATAACAACAGTCACCTCACTTTCTACATGGGCAGAAAAATATTCAACCACCCATCTTCAAACTCCTCCTCAAGGGAAAAATGTTGGTTCCTCAGTAAGGATCGAGGAAATTGATCAAATAACACAAACCTAACATCCTAGACTCTCAAGTTCTAACAATATGACTTTTACTAGAAAGGCAAAGGCTCATCTCATCGGTTCTTGTTCAGACAACCCATTAGTATGCAATCTGACCAACCCGACATTTAGAGGAAGATCATTTAGCTCGTTATGCAAGAAGTGAACAACGCTTTCAAAACATGATTCAAACTTTTTATTGGTCGCAAGGAAACGTTGATTTCTTGCTTCAAAAAATAACACTACCCCTCTTATAGTGGAAAATGTTGCTAATGAGGGGTGGATAAACAATGAGAAATTTATAGTAGGATATCATATCCCTCAGTAGCCTACAAAGGTTCAACAACATATGCCAAAACAAAACACCACTCCATTGGTGTTGATGGACAAGGTCAAGGAGTTGGAAATTTCCAAAAATACTCAAACTTCATATATTGGGCAAGGGAAGATTTCTTTTTACTCGTATAACTATGGCCAAGCGTCTATTACACCAGGTCCTCAATTTTACATGGGTGTTCCTAGCCCCAAAGACCTTCTAACTGGGTCGGGAACCTTGGGTATGCCCCCCATGCTACATATGGATACCCTCCACAGGCACCAACCGAAGTGCATTCTTAAATTCCATGCCATCTAGAAATGCAACGTTCCCTAGCTATGTGCCTCAACATCCATATCAAAATAATCCTCCCCCTTACATGCACATGTATTCTAAGTCACCACAAGGGGACATGTATTCTTATCTAGGCTCATATGGTCAGCCACAGGGGATGCCTTATGCCCCAACGAATGTATATGTTGCACCATTCCAACAACCAATTCCACCTACACTTCCCCAACAAATGCCATCAATGGTTGAGTCTTACGCAGTAGGAACCTATTCAGAATATCTAAAAGAACCTCTTGACTTCTCTATATAGAATTTCATGCTCCCAAGACCTCTGCCAAACCTTCCAAAATTTAAGGGGGAGGAGATCCTAATGTGCACATCAAGGCATACGTAACTATCATTCAATATTTTATCCCATGGGATGTGGTCATTGCAAAAATATTCCCTAAGACGTTAGAAGGTATTTCTCTCGACTGGTATTACAAAATACCAAAGGCTTCGATACATTCTTTCAAGAAACTTGTGTTAGATTTTATTAAAGCTTTTGACATGAAAAAACTTTTGAGAACATGAATCAGATAATTCCTCCATATCAAACAAGAGCACAATGAGTCTGCCATGCACATTTTATACAAAGATGGCAACAAGTTCTTTACTCCTCAGCAAGCACTCCTAACATGGATCAAACGGAGCTTTGTGACTTGTTCCTTCATTCTCTCAACCGAGAAAAAAAGGAGGAGGTCCAGAAGTTCCCACTTAGGAGCTATGAAGAGGTATTAGAGGGTTCTTTCCGAATAGACCAAGCAAGTAATAGATAGTGGTTGCTAGACTTATGGCTCTAATTGGAGGCTAATCACTCCTAATCAAGGTAATTCGAACTTCCCTAATAACATAAACAACAATCAAGGACCAAAGGTCCTCAATAAGAATTGTGGAGCTACAATTGATGGTGTTACTGATCATGCCAAGAAACCAAACATTGTTAACACCCCCTGTTGGGGTTAACCATATAATAGTGTTACACAAATCTAAAATCAAATAAAGCATACAAGTAATGAAAGCGAAATAAACCAGAAGATAAAATAAACAAGAGAAAGATAACACCAAATTTAACATGGTTCACATTTTGGGCTACATCCACCAAGAAATAGCCAATATATTATTATTCAAAGGTTTACTGAGAGGAAATAAAATGAATATCTTGTCTTCCAACACCTCATAGGATGTTTAATGATTTTCCCTCACTCAGCCTACTCTTTCTTGCTCACTAATAAAACTAACATGCAAACAATTGTTATTTTCTTCTCTCATACCCTCATACATGCATATATATCTATTATGGGAAACTAACTATGATTTTACAATCAATAAATCATCTTTAAAGCAAAATATTTATTATAATTTTCGCTAAAAAAGAAACACCATCGCATAGGTTTACCGATGCGGTTCCTACCTAACCGATGTCGGTCACTTTCGACCAATGTCGGTCACTGTCAAATCCAGCAACATGTAAAAACAAGATTTTGTGAAGCAATTAAGCTCCACACTCAACAATCTCCCACTTGGAGATCAATTGTTGCACTGTATTGTACATCACCATCCTTGGATCCTTTTCCTTGGCCTGTTTCTTCCTCTTCAAGTCTCAAACTTGAAGACCAATAGAAGTGGAGTGAAGCTCCAACTTATCCTTTACCAATGGCTTCGTTAGCATATCTACAAGGTTCTCATCCATATGGATTTTCTCTAACTTCAGTTGTCATCCTTGTAACACTCAAAATTACAAGAGCTGGAAAATGAGGATTTTTTTAAACATAAAAACAAATTACACATCTGCAATCATATATATTTATTTAATCAAATTCATTAAATCAAACTGGTTCTTTTGATCTATCTGATAACATCCATATAAGCCATGTGTGGCTGAGAAGGGTGTATCCAGATCTCCACGATCTCCCTTCATCACTACTTCGAGTGACAATGTTTACTAGCATTTTGGCTCAATCTTTTAAAGGTCATGGGAACTATTTAAAAGTCCTTGGGTCTACCATGAAGCTAATTTCCCAACTTCGTATTCTGGTATCCAACCATTTTCTACCTCATGTTCAGTGTTCAACTTCCCATGATCAGGTTACAAACAATTTTTATTTTAATTGGAGGACTTAGGTGATCAGACAATGCACAACCATCAATGCATTACTTTGGCCAAAGTTATCCGCCATGCAGGTTACTGGCTAAACTCAAGACAACACACTATTCTTTTGATTTTTAAGTCTTCCGCCACCTCACAACTATCCCTTTCATAGTTATCTAGATCTTTATAGTTTGTTTTTATTTTATTTCCAATTTAACCTATCTTGCAAGAGTTTATATTGTGATAGATGCCAAAGGCCAACTAGGATCATTATGAGATAAGTACATTCGTTATGCTGAAATGTAACTATATCAGCATTCCACATGTACTTATCCCTTAATATGCCTAATGGATCTTTCCATCTATTTACCATCCCATTTAGTTTCTCATTTCCTGATGTTTGATTCTTTAACTTTAAATTACCTTTTTATAATGATACTCTTCCATTCTCTATACAACAGGATTTACAATCTTAACATAATAATACCAAGTTTACCAAAAGGCTGAATTATATATATATATATATATATATATATATATATATATATATATATATATATATTCCTTGATTAGCTACGCCACTAAATAGCTATTAAATTTAGAAATTAAAAGACAAATGATTGTTACAATAATTGTCCAATTATCGGCTTCATACATTGATTACTATCAAATAAATATATTTAACAATTTGTGAAAAGTAAGATTTCTCAACTCAAGTATTCATCATTTACTCATTTTGAGACATCATTACACACAAAGTAATTATCTCTTTATTAAAATCATAAATTACATATGTCGTTAAGGCAAATTATATAACCCGGTATAATAACTCTCACATAATAAGGTTTAAATATTTATAATGGATCCAAGATCCCAATAAATTCTGTCAAAATTCTAGGATTTCATCCTTCTACAAATTGAAATCCAAGTATCTCATGTTGATCCATGCTATGATAAAACTTCACAAAACATGAGTTTCCGCACATCCGAAAGTAACGGCTAATGGTCCTGCAAGACTGGAGTAGTGGTATGATGTCAATTCAAAATGAACTGGCATGAATATTAACTCCATTTTCTGATGCAATTAATTAGTAAAATAAGAAAGGATATACATGTTTTATCAACAAGCATATGGTAATACATCTTAAAATGATTTACCCCTAGTTCCTATAAAGATACAAATGCTATGGATGCATACAAATAGAACAACCAATCTCTATTTCAAAATAATCAAACCGTAATCGCTCAACCTCCGAATAAAAATTATGACCACAAGAAAATCATACTTTATTTGGTATAGATTTTAATACTATTTCTCTTATCTTCCAAATCAATCAAGCAACTTAACAAAACTATCCAAAATCATCATTACCAATAACTAATCAAACATATTCTTTCTAGTTAATGAGTAGCTCATCATATTGTCCAAGAACATCATTACCAAGGAAATAAAACTTACTTCTTTTCAATCAATGAGCAGCTCTACAAATTAGCACAAATATCACCAAATTTACATCACTTTAACATGTTCTATCTAGTAAACAAACAGCCCCAAAAAACAATATAGAAGCACCCCGATTACATCATGTAAACATACTATGTTTAGTAAAAGAACAACTAATTATTTCTTTCATAATTACTCAATCATGCCACCAATTACTCCTTGGTGCATCTAGGTCAAGTTGTCCTGGTTTTCATGCCCTTACCAAGAGAAGCAATTTCTTTTAACAGTTTTACAAAAATCCAAGTCATATTGCAGGTTGGAAGTTACAGTTAAATTCCTTTTTTTTACACATAACAACACACCCTCATTTATACATGATCTGGTTTAGTTGTCCATAAAGATAAAATTTCTAGAAAAACAGCTCCATGTAAGAGCTTTGACATCCACAATTAGCATTCAAGAGATCACGATAAGTTAACAATTAGACTCGTATCTAACAGAAAAAAAGAAAAATAAAAACCCCAACCAGTTACATACCCATATCGATGGAGTTACCCAAATCGATTCATTTATGCAAATCGATTTGTATACCCAAATCGATTTGTTTATAGAAAACACACAACTAAATTCTAGTAAACCAAAATGAAAACCCACAAGCACAAATCAATTTTAAACACACAAATTCACAAAATGTTTTTCCTTCTTCTTGTACAGGAAAAACCCAACTCTTTTCCTTTCAGGTACAATTTATCATAATGCAACGAAGGAATTTTTAACCTTTCTTCTACTTTATTTTTGTAGATCAAAACCCAAAACCCCATCTGCTTTTTTCTAGGTTTAGTTAAAATCACACAAAGAAACTAAAAAGAATACAAAATCCATCAATTTCCTTTTCAAACTGCATCTCCAAATGATTAAATCAAAAGCTATCCACAAATTCCTTGATTTCCATTAAAAACAGAATGTGTATTTCCTCATTTTTTACCAATAATGCAGCAGAGAAAGGAGAAGATATTCATGCCTGAAGTAAACCTAGAATCAGCAACTTTCTACTCTTCCAGCTCCAACAAGTTGAATCCTTCTTTCCTCCAAAACTCACGCAGGTATTCCAGAAGGGGAGAATGAAAAATAGACCAAGGAGAAATAATAAAAAAAATATAATGAAAGAGACTATAGTTGGGTGGCATATTGAAGAATTTTGGGCTTCCCAATGCTGGTACGTGTACTAGTGCATGCCACACACTTGTGCCATGTGAAGGTGTTTCACTTTTATGAAACCCATAAATTTCAATGTCTAAATAAAAACTTTTGGCTTACATGCCAAATCCCTCTAAAATATATATACTAATTAATATTTCATACACATTTTTTTACTTTAGTTGTTACCCAACTTAATGGTTAAGTAAAAATTAACCTTCATAATACAAGTCCACATATCTCCCACAATATATTACCATAATAATTAGTTGAATTTCCAAGTTTATATAAAACATTCCAATAACGAAAATCACCGAGTTCGTAAATCATAATTTAAATATTCTCCTAAAGCTGGCTTAATATAGCTTAGTCAAATAAAACAGAGGTAATTATCATCACGGTCATGCAAAAGTCGAACAAAACAAAAGATGACCAAACCGAATAAAATAAAGTAACCGAAATACAAATAACTGAAAGATCCACAATCATTTATGAACTGTTTTACCTATGATTAAGGCCTAATCACGTTTTAGGAAGGATCATCAAGGTGGGTGTGGGGTTATTCGTTCTGCAGTGTCATGCCACACACAGAAGCTATGGGTCATGACACGACGAACCAAATGAATTTTACACACAATGATGATCTCGTCTAATCCTGATTAGACTTATCCGTAGTTAATTTAACTTACAAGAAATTTTTGGGATGTTACATACTCCACCCCTTAGAATAATCATCGTCTCGATGATTTCAGGATAAATAGATAAACTAACCCATTATTCATTTGTTACATAAATATATTTCAAATCATCTTAGAATTTGTAACAATATTATTTTAGCTGAATCATCAAGGTCACAATAACCCTAGTTCATATAGAAAATCAGTCATATAATCTGGACATAACACATTACTGTCTAAATGATGATTTTTCAGTTTATTAACAAAAACTTCAACAAGATAGAACGTATCTTAGTCCCAATATTCAATTGTAGTCTTATCTACAGGATTTTCTTATCTACCACTTTATAGAAAAATTGAATTTAGTACTTTAACAAAGCATGTTCATAAAAATCAGTCAAATAGATGCGGAAAAGTAGTCTAGATATCTTCCATATTCTCCCAAGTGGCACTTTCTTCAGAATATTGGTCCCACTAGACCTTACATTGTAAAACCTCACGGTTCCTCAAGTGTAACTTCGGGTTTCTAATATCCTTATAGGATCAACCGTGATTACCCCTGGATCCAGAACCTACAATGAATCCCAATTAAGTACATGTGTTAAATCAGGTACATATTTCTTGAGCAAGGATACATGAAATACATTGTGTAGCCTAGATAGAGTGGGAGGTAGTGCTAGCTTGTAAGCTATTGGTCCAACGACCTCTAGGGCTTCAAATGTTCCTACAATCCTAGGAGATAGTTTGGTGACTTTCCAAATGAAATAGTCTTTTTAGGTTTGACCCTAAGAAAAACTTTATCTCCCATGTTAAACTTTATGTCAATTCTTTTTAAATCTACATAGTTTTCTGTCTATTTGCTACTTCTTTCAATCTTTCTTGGATTAATTTAACCTGTTTTTCCATTTCTAAAAGCATTTCTGGTCCAATCAATACTCTATCTTCAAGATTATCCCAACTTATAGGTGTTCTACACCTATGACCATATAAGGCCTCAAAAGGAGCCATCTGAATGGAAGAATGGTAAGTATTATTATAGGCAAATTCAACCAAGGGAAGATACTCTTCCCATTTGTATTGTTGATCCATGTAATACATTCTTAGTAAATCTTCTAACACTTGATTTACTCTTTCAATTTGACCATCAGTTTCAGGATGATAGGCAGAACTTATGTTTAGTTTTTTCCCTAAGGTAGTGTACAAATTCTACCAAAATATGAAAGTTATCCTTGACTCTCTATCTGAAATTATTACTTCTGGAACTCCATGTAATCGATGCACAAATATTTTTCCCAAGATGGGTGAATTATCTGTTAAATTACCTGCTATAAAATGTGCCACTTTAGTTAACTTGACTACAACTACAAGTATAACATCATGTTTATTTTGGGACATAGGTAGACCTTGGATAAAATCCATACTTATAACTTTCCACTTATATTCTGGCACATTGTGAGGATATAATAATCTTGCTAGATGTAAATGTTCAGCCTTTACTTGTTGACATTCTAGGCATTGTGAGACATAAAGAATCACATCATTTTTCATCTTTTTCCATAAGTATTGATTTTTGATGTCCGCCATCATCTTTGTTACTCCTGGGTGTCCCGAGTAGGGAGCATCATGAAATTCTCTCATGACTTTATTTCTGAGTTCTTTACCTTTTGGTACATATATTCTACTATTATAACGTAGAATCCCATCTATTTCCACCTTGAAACCATCATACCTTTTGTCCCTTGGATCTTTTTCTAGAGATTTTTAACATGATTGTAGTAGGGGTCATTGGTTAACTCATTTTTAACTTCATCTTTGAACTGAGTTCTTAATGTAATTATAGCAGCAATATGTTTTCTGTGACTTAAAGCATCAACCACTCTATTCTCTTTTCCCTTAATGTAA
Source organism: Taxus wallichiana var. yunnanensis (assembly GCA_018340775.1). Taxonomy (NCBI): domain Eukaryota; kingdom Viridiplantae; phylum Streptophyta; class Pinopsida; order Cupressales; family Taxaceae; genus Taxus; species Taxus wallichiana. The sequence goes on along the minus strand of CM031244.1, from coordinate 483,639,832 downwards.
TTTATATCAAATTCATAATTTTCTAGGAACTCCAGCCATCTTTGCTACCTTGCATTTAGATTCGGCTACGTAAAAATGTACTTGAGCCCAAGATGATCTATTTTGAGTTCAAATGGTTTTCCTAGCAAATAGTGCCTCCATACCTACAACGCATGAACAATCGCAACAAGCTCAAGATCATGTGGTGCGTAATTTACTTCATGCACCCTCAACTTTCTACTTTCAAAAGCTACCACATGCCCATCTTATAGTAGTACTCTGCCCAAACCTTCCCCTGAAGCATCAATTACCACCATGAAGTTCCCATTTGGATCCGAAATCTTCAACACCGGAGCACTTGTGAGTCTACCTTTTAACTCATTAAAGGATTCTTCACACTTATTTTCCCAAAAAAATTCTTACCCTTCTTTTGCAAAGAAGTGATAGGTCCTGCTAACCTAGGAAGTCCTTTACGAACTTTCGATAATAGCCTGCTAGACCCATAAAACTTCTCACTTCATGCACATACTTTGGTGCTTTCCATTCCATGATGGCACTAATCTTTGAAGGGTCCACTGAGATTCCTTATTTATTTATTAAGTGGCCTAAGTATTGTACTTTGTATTGATAGAAAACACACTTAGATAATTTTCCATATAATTTATGTTTTCTGAGAATTCCCAACACAATCCTTAAATTTTCATCATGTTCTTCTTCATTCTTGGAGTATATTAATATATCATCAAGAAAGATAAGTACAAATTGGTCTAAGTATTCCCTAAACACATTGTTCATTAAGTTCATGAAAGCAACAGGTGTATTTGTTTGACCAAAGGGAAAAACTGTAAACTCGTAATGCCCATACCTTGTTCTAAAAGTAGTTTTATGGATATCTTCATCCTTTATTCATAGTTGATGATAACTATATCTAAGATCAATCTTAGAAAACACATTTTCACGCCCCCCATGTGATCAAAAAGATCATCGATTCAAGGTGGGGTACCGATTCTTCTTGTTACCTTCTTGAGCATTTGATAATCAATACAAATTCTAAGGGTCCCATTCTTCTTTTTCATGAAGATAACCAAGTGCACCCCATGGTTATATACTTGGTCTAATCAGACCCAAGGACAAAAATTCATGTAATTGAGATTTCAACTCAACTAATTCAGTTGTTGTCATTCTGTACGGTGCCTTGGAGATTGGTTCCGTTACTAGTTTGACCTCTATGGTGAAGTCAAATTCACGCTTAGGTTGAAGTTCGAGCGACTCATTTGGAAACACAACTCTAAATTCTCTTAAGATGGGAAATGCTTCAATTTCATACTCAACTTCTTGTCTTGAATTTGTTATTTTTATAAAGCATATAGATGGCAGCCCTTCCACTTTGCCTTTTTAGTTGTATGGCATGAAATATGCCTAGTGACAAACTCTCTTTAACACCACGAAAAATTGTTGTTTTATACAGATTATCGCAGAGGTTACACATTTTCCTAAGCAATCCAAAGTTGCATTATGCCAACTTAACCAATTTATACCTATGACAATATCATAGGATCCAAGAGGTGCCACATACAGGTTTAATCTTGTCATGAACTCAGGTAATTCTAGTGGTGCCTCAAACAAACACTGATTCACTCTATGTACAACATTATTTCCATACTATACGGTCCAAGTGTGTTCCATGTACCCAGCTCTTATCTTGATTTTATCAACTACTTTAGATGAAACAAAACATTTTTTGAAACTGGAATCAAATAAAATAGAAACAGTTCTCTAAAAATCTTACTCAAGTTTCTATTGGAGTCATTTGCTTTTCGCTTGCTTATTATGGACTGCAGCATAAATCTTATGTTGTTTCCCCTCTTTATTTACTATAGTAAACCCCTTATGTTGGTTATTCCATTGTCCTCTTTATGGACAGTTGTTAGCAAAATGATCACCACCGCATTTAAAACATCCACCTAGTGGTCCTTTTCTCTCAATCTTATTCTGGCTAAAACTTGTTCCTTTCCCATTTTTATTATTATTCACAACAATTCTACCCATTATTCCTCTTTTATTGACAGGCCTGAACTTGTTGTTTCCCTTTTTCCATGTTGGTTTACTTGCGGTTGGTGCTTGAAACTTGCTATTTTTCCTTCTACTTTCCTCTTTAGAGGCATAAATACTTCGCAGCTTTTGTTCTTGTTTGATAGCTTTTTCAAACACTATTTCCATCGAGGTAGGTCCATGAACATCTACCTCACCACCAATACTAGGATTCAATCCCATTATAAATTTTCTCACTCTAAACTTCTCATCCTTTTGATATAAAGGAACATATTTCAGCAATCGAGTGAAACGTTCCCAATATTCTATAACTAAGTACTTTCATTGAGTCAAATTTTGGAATTCTACCATCTTTTGGTCAAATTATAGCTGAGGTAGCCATCTTTGATGGAAGTAGGCCTTGAACTGCTCCCATGTGATCATACTAGAATCAATTCCTAGTTCCATTTTCTGGTTATCCCACCAAGAATATGCTTCACGGGACAATTAGTAGGCTACCCATACTACTTTTGTCTCCTCAGAAGAGTCCCTAATCTCAAAATACTTTTTTATGTCAAAGAGCCAAGTTTCAAAGCACCATCCCCAAGAGTTGTACCATCAAATTTAGGTAGGGATATTCTTTTACTATCCCTTGCTAACTCAAAGAGCCAACCTTGTTTTCTTATTTTCCTTTTCACTCAGTGCTCGATTTGATCATCATATTGCTCATCACCTTGATTCTCATCCCTACTGATCCTCATTTTCTTCACCACCCGACCTTGTTGTTCTAAGTCAACAACTCGGTTTTGGGTGTCATTCAAATGGTTGAGGATTTCTTCTAACTTAGCAGCCATATTATCTCGGCATGTCATCAATATTTACCCCACTGTCACTTGTCATACTAGTTCTTATTGCCACAGCCTAGCCATAGTTTTCTGTTTTATAAAAAAGATACTTTTATTAGAACGTGTGTCCCACTAATGTCCAAGTTTCTGAGCCTCTGGATTTGATACCAAAATGTAACACTCAGAATTACAAGAGCTGAAAATGAGGATTTTTTTTTTTAACATAAAAACAAATTACACAGTTGCAATCGTATAGATTTATTTAATCAAATTCATTAAATCAAATTGGTTCTTTTGATCTATCTGATAACATCCATGTAAGCCATGTGCCGCTAAGAAGGGTGTATCTAGATCTCCACGATGTCCCTTTGTCACTACTTCGAGTGACAATGTTTGCTAGCATTTCGGCTCAACCTTTTAAAGGTCATGGGAACTATGTGAAAGTCCTTGGGTCTACCACGAAGCTAATTTTCTGACTTCGTATTCTTATATCCAACCATTTTCTACCTCATGTTCAGTGTTCAACTTCCCATGATCAAGTTACAGACAATTTTTATTTTAATTGGAGGACTTAGGTGATTAGACAATGCACTGACCATCAATTCATTACTTTGGCCAAAGTTATCCACCGTGCGGAGTTATGGATAAACTCAAGACAACACACTAGTCTTTTGATTTTTAAGTCTTCCGCCACCTCACAACTACCCCTTTCATAGCTATCTAGATCTTTATAGTTTGTTTTTATTTTATTTCTAATTTAATCTATCTTACAAGAGTTTATATTGTGATAGATGCCAAAGGCCAACTAGGATCATTATGAGATAAGAACATTCGTTATCTTTGAAATGTAACTATATCAGCATTCCGCATGTACTTATCCCTTAATATGCCTAATGGATCTTTCCATCTATCTACCATCCCATTTAGTTTCTCATTTCCTAATGTTTAATTCTTTAACTTCAAATTACCTTTTTATAATGATACTCTCCCATTCTCTATACAATAGGATTTACAATCTTAACATAATAATACCAAGTTTCTTTGAAAGGCTAATATATATATATATATATATATATATATATATATATATATATATATATATATATATATATATATATAATATTCCCTTGATTAGCTATGCCACTAAATAGCTATTAAATTTAGAAATTAAAAGACAAATGATTGTTACAATAATTTTCCAATTATTAGCTTCATACATTGATTACTATCAAATAAATATATTTAACAATTTGTGAAAAGTAAGATTTCTCAACTCAAGTATTCATCATTTACTCATTTTGAGACATTATTACACACAAAGTAATTATCTTTTTATTAAAATCATAAATTACATATGTCGTTAAGGCAAATTATATAACCGGTATAATAACTCTTACATATTAAGGTTTAAATATTTATAATGGGTCAAGATCCCAATAAATTTGTCAAAATTCTAGGATTTTATCCTTCTACAAATTAAAATCCAAGTATCTCATTTTTATCCATGCTATAATAAAACTTCATAACACATGAGTTTCCACACATCCGAAAGTAATGGCTAATGGTCCTGCAAGACTAGAGTAGTGGTATGATGTCAATTCAAAATGAACTCGGCATGACTATTAACTCCATTTCTGATGTAATTAATTAGTAAAATAAGGAAGGATATACATGTTTTTTTATCAACAAGCATATGGTAATACAACTTTAAATGATTTACCCCCCTAGTTTCTATAAAGATACATCTATGGATGTATACAAATAGAACAACCAATCTCTATTTCAAAGCATAATAAAACCGTAATCACTCAACCTCCAAATTCAAATTATGACCACAAGAAAATCATACTTTATTTGGTATATATTTTAATACTATTTCTCTTATCTTCCAAATCAACAAGCAACTTAACAAAATCTGTCCAAAATCATCATTACCAATAACTAATAAAACATATTCTTTCTAGTTAATGAGCAGCTCATCATATTGTCCAAGAACATCATTACCAAGGAGATAAAACTTACTTCTTTTCAGTCAATGAGCAGCTCTACAAATTAGCACAAATATCACCAAATTTAAATCAATTTAACATGTTCTATCTTGTAAACAAACAGCCCCAACAAAACAATATAGAAGCATACGATTACATTAGTAAACATACTATGTTTAGTAAAAGAATAGCTAATTATTTCTTTCATAATATATCATTATATAAATCCAAATCATGCCACCAATTACTTTTTGGTGTATCTCGGGGTCAAGTTGTCCGGCTTGCATGCCCTTACCAAGAGAAGCAATTTCTTTTTCACAGTTTTACAAAAATCCAAGTCATATTGCCAAGCTGGAATTTACAGGTTAAATGCCTTTTTTTTTACACATAACAACACACCCTCATTTATACATGATCTTATTTAGATGTCCATAAAGATAAATTTTCTGGAAAACAGTCCCATGCAAGAGCTTTGACATCCACAATTATCATTCAAGAGTTCACAATAAGTTAACAATCAGACCTGTATATAACAATAAAAAAATAAAAATACAAAACTCCAACCGGTTACATACCCATATCGATGGAGTTACCCAAATCGATTCATTTATGCAAATCGATTTGTTTATATAAAACACACAACTAAATTCCTGTAAACCAAAATGATTACCCACAAGCACAAATCAATTTTAAACACACAAATTCACAAAACACTTATCCTTCTTCTTATACGGGAAAAACCCAACTCTTTTCCTTTCAGGTACAATTTATCATAATGCAACGAAGGAATTTTTAACCTTTCTTCTACTTTATTTTTGCAGATCAAAACCCAAAACCCCATCGCATTTTTTTTAAGGTTTAGTTAAAATCACACAAAGAAACTAAAAAGAATACAAAATCCATCAATTTCCTTTTCAAATTGCATCTCCAAGAAATTAAATCAAAATTTTTCCACAAATTCCTTGATTGTCATTAAAAGCAGAATGTGTATTTCCTTATTTTTTACCAATAATGCAACAAAGAAAGGAGAAGATATCCTTGCCTGAAGTAAACCCAGAATCGATAACTTTCTACTCTTCCAGCTCCAACAAGTTGAATCCTTCTTTCCTCCAAAACTCATGTAGGTATTCCGTAAGGGGAGAATGAAACAAATACCAAGGAGAAATAACATAAAAAAATATAATGAAAGAGACTATAGTTGGGCGGCATATTGAAGAATTTCGAGCTTCCCAATGCTGGTACGTGTACTAGTGCATGCCACACACTTGCGCCATGTGAAGGTGGTTCTCTTTTATGAAACCCATAAATTTCAATATATAAATTTAAAAAATTAGCTTACATGCCAAATCCCTCTAAAATATATATACTAATTAATATTTCATACACATTTTTTTTACTTTAGTTGTTACCCAACTTAATGGTTAAGTAAAAATTAACCTTCATAATACAAGTCCACATATCTCCCACAATATATTACCATAATAATTAGTTGAATTTCCAAGTTTATATAAAACATTCCAATAACGAAAATCACCAAGTCCGTAAATCATAATTTAAATATTCTCATAAAGTTGGCTTAATATAGCTTAGTCAAATAAAACAGAGGCAATTATCATCGCGGTCATGCAAAAGTCGAACAAAACAAAAGACGACCAAACCAAATAAAATAAAGTAACTGAAATACAAATAACCGAAAGATCCACAATCATTTATGAACTGTTTTACCTACGATTAAGGCCTAATCACATTTTAGGAAGGATCATCAAGGTGGGTGTGGGGTTATTAGATTCAAAGATGTCAAGTCAAAGATAGAAGTTGTGGGTCATGACACGATGAACCAAATGAATTTTACACATAATAATGATCTTGTCTAATCCTAATTAGACTTATCCATTGTTAATTTAACTTACAAGAAATTTTTGGGATGTTACAATCCTCCAACACCTATCGTATGAAGTTATACCTCAACTGAATGTGTTTCGTTCTTGAATGAAATGTTGAGTTATTTTCTAGATGGATTACACTTTGACTATCACTGTATAATCTGTAATCCTCTTTTCCTTACCCAACTCTTTCATGAACCTACTCATCCATATCATCTCCTTGTTATCTTTTATAGCTATAACATACTCTACCTTTCTAGTATACAAAGCCACGGCCTTCAAGAATCTCAAAATTTGGCTAATCTGTCATTCCACCTACTGTGAAAACATATCCAATGGTGCTCCTCCTGCCATCCAAATCTCCAGCCATATCTAAATCAACATATCCATGTAAAGAATTATCTGACCCTCCATAGCATAAATCCATGCCGGATGTCCCTCTCAAGTACCTAAGAATCCATTGGACTAATTTCCAATGTTCTTTACCTGGATTAGCCATAAACCTGCTCACAACTCCCATTGCCTATGCAATGTCTGGTCTAGTACAAACCATGGCATACATAATACTTCCTACTACTGAATCATAGGGAACACATGCCATGTACTCAACCTCCTCGTGTGATGAAGGACATTGATATTTTCTCAATTTTAAGTGTCCAACCATAGGTGTACTAATAGGTTTTGAATCTTGCATGTTAAACCTTTCCAAAACCTTATTAATATAAGCCTCCTGAGACAAATACAACTTCTTGTTTTTCTTGTCTCGGTGAATTTACATGCCAACAATTTTCTTTACAGCTCCCAAATCCTTCATTGTAAATGTGTGAGTTATCCTTTCTTTAAGTTTATCAATGTCCTACATACTAGATCCTGTAATCAAAGCATATCATCCACATACAGTAACAAAATAACATAGCTCCTATTTTCAAGATTCTTAAAATAAACACAATGGTCAGATTCACATCTCATATAACCATGCTCATGCATAAAACTATTAAATCTCAAATACCATTGCCTTAGAGTTTGCTTGAGCCCATATAGGCTCTTTTTCAATCTATACACAAGTTTCTCCTTACCCTTGACTTCATAACCAAGCGGAAATTGCATATAAATATCTTCCTCCAAATCACCATGAAGAAAATTCATCTTAACATCAAGTTGTTCTAAATGAAAATCTTCTATTGCAACCAAACTTAGAACAATACAAATAGAATTCATCTTAACTATAAGAGAAAAAATATCATCAAAGTCAATACATGTTTTCTATGTAAATCCCTTTACCACAAGCCTCGCCTTGTATCTTTTTAGTCCACCCTCTTCTTCCTTGATCCTGTAAACCCATTTTTTCTATAGTGTTTTCTTACCTACTAGCAACTTGACCAAATCCCATGTCTGATTTTTTTCCAAGGATTCCATCTCCTCATCCATGCCATGCTCCCACTGCACATGGGTATCTACCTACATTGCTTCTTCAAATATTTTTGGTTCACAACTATCATTCAATAATAAATAAGAAAATTAAGGTGAAAATATCTCTAGAGGTCTAATTACTATTTTTGACCTTATCACTAAGGTTTGGGGTGTCTCGGGGATCATTTTGTGCCTATTGCAAGTTCATGTCAATCT